>JASZXU010000282.1:0-26698 GCA_035521515.1 Phenoliferia sp. Uapishka_3 | reverse complement strand
GGGTGGATGGTGGCAAGTCCATCTGGTTCTCTTGAGGCGCGGGAGGCAGGCAATAGCAAGCTGAGGGGAGCGGTATGGAATGAGGCGCACGGCAAGTGGCGCACAAACGAAGCGCAAGCAGACAAAAAGAAGTACCGCGCGGAATGAAACGAAAACGTTGTCAATCGAAAAGCACGCAAGTGCGTTCCCGCGCAGGAACTACTTTGCGTTGCTTTATTTAACCTGTTTGTGTACCCACCCAGAACGCCGTTCTACCACGGTCTACCCGAGATTAGCTTCGGATGGGAGCGCAGGACATGCAAGGGACGTCTGAAGTATAAATATATAATGGCCTTGATCTCAGTGCATAAGCATCTGATTAAACCTCGGCTGTAGACGCTTGTTGAATCTTTTGAAGAGTCGGGCGCAGAAGGATCAAAGCGCCACTTCCGAGCTTGGAGACTTGGGACGTTTTATCGTGAGCCAAAAGCAACTTGACCGCCCAGATATCTTCAAGTGGGCTTTAGTGGTTTTCGGACTAGATCTTAGTTCTTTCCACACTTTGAGCGTCATAACTCGTGCTAGTCAGTAGTGATTTTGCCCTATAAATGCCATGCCTGGTCTTCAACAAGAAAAAAAAAAGCCACAGATACCTGCACAGAGCCCGCGAGACATCCCGATACGTGGGGTAGAAGCATCTTTGGAATATGGCAGGGTTTTCTACACATCGACTGCAGTAACCGAGATGAATCAGAGACGCCACCGGCCTCTACCGGTAATCGCGTTAGAGGGCCAGAGAGGTTCATGTTTAACAAGGATGGAAGCTTGCGAAGACGGAGCTGAAATTTTCTGAGGTCAAAGGGAAGGCATTCCGGAATCCAGCTCGGAACCAGCGTTAAGTACGTAAGTACGCTTCAAGCCTTGAAGCCGGGCGGAGGGACAGCCCTTTGTGGAGGTGTGGGGGGAGGAGATCGAAGGCGATGAAGATCTCTGGGCTGCCCACTGTGAGCGAATTCGAGTGGCGTTCATCAACTTTAGAAGTTTTCTCGTCGCATGACGACGGTCCAGAAGGTATCCGAAGGATACACGTGTGGTAATTTTGCGGTCTGATGCCGCGTTGGCCACCGGCCAGGGCGGCCCTTCCGCCAGCTCCGTCGAACCGGAGAAGAATTGAAAGGGCAAGAAAGGGACTTCTTTCTTCGCGAGCCTTTTCCAAAAGTCCGTGCAACGTCAAATGATCGGGTCGAGCCCTCGATCGCGAATCCTTCACGATCTTCTCGTGAGAAGATAAGCGTCGCACAATTCTGAGGGCCGAATCTCCATCGTAGCCATCCCGATTCCCTTTGCCCGTCGGTCACTTACACACGACTAGCTTCGATACACTCGACTCTCACTCACAAGCAATCAGACTTTAGAAAAGAACGGCGACTCTCATGTCCGCCTCAGGCTCATCAGCATCGACATCGCACGCCGTCGTCCACGAACCGCGGACGACCTTCGGATCCAACACGAGTCGCGGAATGATCCCCTTTCCAAGCGTCCCGGGAGAAGGCAGCGTAGAGAATGAGGGAGAAAGGCACGAGCCCAAAAGGACTACGAAGGGGACAGCTAGGAAGCGCTCTGCAGCGGATGTATTGGTCGAACTTACTAGGCAGGCGACCGTCCAGGCAGCTCGCCAAGCTTCTCACGCCAACGGGAGCAGGACGCAGGTTGGTTTCGTTCAAAAGCTTTTTTCGTAAGTTCAGAAGTCAGGGGATAGGCTAAATGTAGGGCTCAGCTGAGAAAACGCTTTGTAGAATGCTGGGGGATGAGGCTCTGTCGCCTTACATTACTTGGAAAAAGGGAGGGACGGTGTTTTGCGTCGTCGATCCTACGGCCTTTGCACAGGATGTCCTTCCCAACGTCTTCAAGCATTCAAACTTTCAATCCTTCGTTCGACAAGTGAGTCGTCACTGACCCTCGCCGACTTCCGGGGCCAGAGCCACGGACCCTGATCTAATCCGCTTCTCTTGTCAGCTCAACATGTATTCCTTTCACAAATATGTCTCGCAAGTCGTTCATTCTCGAAAGCTTGTTGACGTTTGTATCCTTACGACTCGTCTCCGCTTTACAGAGTAAATGACCAACCCAGCGGATCGTCCGAGTCCGCGACTTCGTCCTGGGAATTCCATCATCCATCATTCCGCCGAGACCGTCCCGACCTTCTCTCCTCCGTCCTTCGAAAAGCGTCGAAGGGAACCCCTCGGCATGTCTCTCAACCCGAGCCGACTACTTCTCCCCCCAGCTCGCGAAGTTCCTCCGTGCACTCGGACGAGGAGCCCTCCAGCTCGACTCCCACTACGGTTTCCAACCGTGAACGCTCTCCCGTCGATTTAAAGTCCCACTTCATGGACTCTCCCCTCATGATGGACGAGCCAAGCTGGCGAGTTGGGTTGCAGCCACCGACGCTGCCGTCTCACGACTATGCCCCTTCGCGCGCAACTCAGATGCCTACACCACCGCCTACAGGGAACGCAGATGATGATCTTTACAACCGGGTTACACGTCTATCGGAAAATGTGAGGCAGCTTACGGAAGAAATCATACGAAGTCGCCAAAGCGCGGCTGAGGATAGGAAATCCACCACATCGATTTTATGGATGCTGCTGAACCTCGTCGCATCCGCGGATATTTCTGGAGAGCATCGTCGAGACAGTGAGTTATCACCTTCTTTACGCCAAAGACAGGGCTGACCTTTTTTTTTTTTCGCAGTCGACCTCGCGCACGCCGCGCTATCTCGTATGAATTGTACTCCATCGCAAGAGTACCTCCCTCGAGAAACTCGCCATCAGTCCAGCAGCGTTTTCTATCATGGCGTTCCTCCACCGCGTCCATCCCCAACCCACGCTGGCCACCCCTCTGGCCCGGCCAGCCCGTCGTGGTCGCACTTATCCCATGCACAAGAGCAGCCACATCGACCTTCATGGGTCGCAGACGGTCAGAGCTCTCGCACATTTCCGATCTCGATAGGACCGTACCCCCGTGCGGCTCCGTCTACGCTACCGTCGTCGGTCACGGTTGGACAAAGTCGACCGCCCTCTGCAATGGCGAGCTCCAAGACTGGATCTGAGCGACTTCCATCGTTCAAGTCACTCTTTTCTCTAGCTGGAGATGCGGAGAGGACGGGCCCAATGGAGGATTGGTCTGGTTTTGAGCCCGACGCGAAGCGTGTGCGGCGCTATTGAGCGCTTTGGGCGACGAGGTGTTGTTTGTTTATTTGAATATGTTTTGTGAAGTTGTGCATACATCGTTGGTTGCAAGTGGCTATTTGTACACCTTTCACAATGAAACAAGGGAAAGTACAATACCCTGTCAGCATTATCGGAGATGAGCATGATAAGCGGTAGGGCGAAGCAGGGTGAAGGATCGTCGCCCTTCCCAGCTTCCACTCACCCTATCCAAAAACAATCATCTTTTCCATCGCCGGAGAATTATACGCTCGCCTTTCACAGCGCTCGCATTACTCTGACACGCAGGGTCTTCTTCAAACGTTCAAACGGGAATGGAAGCGCTTTAACTGGGAGCAGACTGGGAACAACAAAGCGTGGGCTGGGACAGCGGGTCGACGAATCGGCGTCAGGGTGTTCGGCAAAGTGGAGGTAGGATGTGAGTCCCCTATCGAGCTCTGTCAGGGCCCAGGAACGTCGAAAACGCGCGCTCACGCTCGTACCTCTCCTGCTTCCTACACACGTTCATCAGTCCCAGGACCGCTAGTGACACCCTACCCTGCCATGACTTTAACGACTGTCTCCTCCACATCCGTCAAAGCGTCACCTCCCAATCGTCGTATATTATATCCGCCAAACCGTCGAGGAGCTGCTGGTGGGCGGGTTGACCTGGTGGGTAGCGGCAGCAGCGGCAACACTTCCACCGCCCTCGACAGCTCCGTCCCGAAGCGACTTGAACCTCCTACTCCTCGCATCCTACATTCTTCTGCCCACGCCACTCTCGACCCACTCATTCTCAACCTCATCAGCCTCATCTGTCGCTGGCATGTCCTATCGTGGTATTCTGCCATCTCCCGCGACCCCGACCGCACGTTTGTTCGTCACGTCACGTCCATCCTCGTACATGTTATACAAGCCCTCGAAGTCAGACTCGCCGATGTGGACCTAGTCGAACTCGTCGCGCTCGACTTGCCGAACCTCCTCGAGCAGCACATTGAAGACTTCGAGGAGGCAGAAGACAAGGCACATTCGGGACACGCCCACAACTTAGATCGAGACGAGGTTTTTCACAAACTTCAGTCACACATTGCTGTTCAACTTCTTCCTACCCCGACCGGTGTCCCCCAGCCCAAAGTCGATAATGTGTATCTTCGCGCCCTCGTCGATAATCTGTTACGGCTTCTCCTTCCTCCAGAGGACTACCGAGCGGAAACAGAGCGAACAGTGGTTTGCGAGATAATTGTGAACATCATTCTCGGAAATGTTTTCGACAAGGTCGCCCAGCCGTGGTTCCTCTACCAAATCATTGCGAAGGTCATCGAGGGGCGTCAGGCGGCCAGTAAATCTAAACAACCGGGAGTTGTCGATCCGACACCAGACCTAAGCAAGGTTGAGGCTTCTCTTGGTACTGTGGGAACTCTGAAGGCTGTCGCACGCGCTGGCCTTGCAACACTCGCTTCCCTCCCAGCCGTCTTCAATGCCGTCACCGTCTCTCTCTCCACTCTGTATCACACCGCTATTGCATCTCCAGTGCCGACACGCTTTCGGGATCGACCTCCACTCACCACCCCGGCGCTCTCACTCGTCCTTGCGCTTCTTCCGCCGTCTACCTTCCTCAGCCAGTCGATTCACTACATACAACTTCCTCTCGCCCTCGCCTCTTCGTTCGTCACGTCTCTCGTGTTCTACGTCTTCAACGAGAAGGTGTTCACCGCATCCCTCACCAAGACAATCCTGGAGGCTGCCTCGAGTGCACTTTTCCCGGATGGGCGGCCGCCACCAAAGGTGCAAGATCCATCGCCGGACGAGCAAGCAGAATTGATGAAACGTTGCGAGAGAAAAGTCGCAGAGGTCCTTCCACGTAAGCTCAATCTCTTTCTTTCGACCTTGTAGGCCTGATGGACTGAAATCACACAGCGCAATTGGTGAACGCCTTGATCCCGCCTGAGGTCCCCGACAGACCTCTTGCACTCTCCCGACATCTTTTGGCACCGCTCTCATCCCACACTGCCAATGTTCACCTATTCGTACTGGTCCTCGATCTTGTCTTGGGAAGAATCTTCCCGGAGCTAGTTGGCCAGGAAGGGTGATCGTCTTCAATTGCCCATTTTCCGTACCATATACCAAACTTCCTCCCATACCCCGATGTGCAAGTTATGCTTCCCATACCCCGATATGCAACTTATTTTTAACCTGGTTTTCGCAATCTGCAATTCATACTTCACCAGCAACGCTGCCTTTGTCGGAAGAAGTATGTTGAGAAAAGCAGCTCGGATCTCCGGTTCGAGCCGGTCTCAAAATTTCAGTGCGCCTAGCATGCAGCAAACCCGCGTACGGCTACGCACAAACGCCAACGCGATGGATCAACCAACCAGCATCAGTAACGGCGGTGGAAACAAGAATCGCCGAGCGAAGAAACCGAAAACGGACAACACGCCTGCGCCCCTCGGCTCGTTTCTGCCCAAACCTGCGTTCGTCAAGGACGAATCTGAACTCGAACTAGAAGAGGCTGTCTTTGGGCGGAGTCGGACCAGCAAAAGCAACTGGGAACTGGCGGAGGAAGACCTCCTACCAGTGGAAGATGAGGAGGACGACGCGGAGACTGGATTGGAACGAGTGAGGGATGAGAACGTGAGCACCGACTCAAATGCAAAAGTGGGGAACGCAGCTGACCAGCTTTGAGGCCTTACAAAAGCTTTTCTTTGTGGATGATTCAACGACCCATACTGTGGCTTCGACCTCGCGAGCGCCAGACGCCGACTCGGAGGCGCAAGACTCGGACGAGGAGGACAAGGAGGACGACGATATCACGGCTTCGACATCCGTCCTCAAGACCACCAATAGGCGGAAAGCAGCTTGGCATGATCCGGCAGATGAAAATCTGACGGTCTCACTCAAAGATGTAAAGCGGTTGCGGAAACTCAGGAACGACGCGACGGAAGATATTGTTGGTGGGCCTGAATATGAGGGGCGGTTAAGGAGGCAGTGAGTTTCGCCCATCCGATCCTGCAGGATATCAAGCCCTTACGAGACCATCCTATAGGTTCGAAAAGCTGCACCCGGCACCAGCGTGGGCAGTCGACGCTCGAAGGAAGATCATGAAGAAGCGGGCACGAGCGGCGAAAGAGTCTGGGGATGAGGATGATGCAGACGAAGATAAGAGCGATGACGGAGAAAGTGACGATGCGGAGGAGGAGGTCGCCAACCTATTTAGGACAACTGGAGGAAAGCCAAAGGCAGGCCGACGTGGGCTTTTGAAGGCGGGCGATATCGACATTGATCGCGTACGAGACGCTAATCAAGCAGAGGTCTCCTCGGTGAGCCTTGAAACTCATAGCCCTAGTGAGCATGGGAGCTGATGATCGCTTTTGGGTTTAGGGCAACGTCGTCTCGGTCGGCTTCCACCCAAGAGCTCAGGTTCTATTCTCCGCAACCTCAGATCGTCGTCTTCGCCTTTTCCAGGTGAGACTTGCTCGGAGTATATTAGGACTTTTGCTTTTACGCATTGACTAATAATTCGAGGCTTGTAGATTGACGGCACCGACAATCCCCTCCTTCAAACCCTTCACGTTCCCGAACTTCCCATCACCACCGCCGCTTTCCATCCCTCCGGCTCCTCCATCCTTCTCACCGGTGCTCGACCTTTCTTCATGTCTTATGACCTCCAAACCGGGCAAGTTATTCGATCTCCTCGCGGACTCCTCACAGGCGGACTCGGCGGTAGTGATCGCGCGAGTAGTGGAGGCATGGGCGGCATGGAGCGCTTTGCTTTCAGCCATGACGGCGAAATGCTTGCAGTCGGTGGGAGGAGAGGCTATGTTCACCTTGTGGACTGGGGTTCAGGTGGCGTTGGGAACGGAGGGCAAGTTGTGGGCGAGGTGAAGATGAACGTTGCGGTGAAGGGTATTGCCTGGCAGAAAGGAGGCAAGGAGTTGCTCACCCTTGGTGAAGACTCTGAGGTATACGTTTGGGATGTAGGAACGAGGAGGTGTGTACAACGATGGAGAGATGATGGTGGATTCGGAGCTTGCGGCCTTGCGACCGACAGCAGGGATCAATACTCGGCAGTGGCGTGCGTACTTTCATAGCCCACACTATCCCGCTACTCAACCCTCCTAACTCTTACGATACTCCAGATCTTCAACGGGAATAGTCAACATCTATGACCAGACCACCGCCTCGACTACCCAAGGAACTGAACGGAAGGCTCTTAGAGCTGTGGGCAACCTCACCACGGCTGTGACAAGTATGAAGTTCAATCACGACTCCCAACTCCTCGCTCTCGCGAGTAGAACAAACAAAGATCAGCTGAAACTCGTCAGTATTTTTTATTTTTCGTTTCCGCCGGCAATATCGCGCTGATGATCAGACTTCTGCAGGTGCACCTCCCTTCTGCCACGGTCTTTGCCAACTGGCCAACACAATCTACCCCTCTGCACCACGTCACCGCTGTCGACTTCTCCAAGGGAAGTGAATGGCTCGCCATCGGAAACGGGCGTGGGAAGGTGTTGTTGTATACTTTGAAGCATTATGGTCGATGAGGGCAATTATGCAGCATAGACAGTTTCATAATCTTGAACGCTCACTTTTCAAAAATCATTTACAGACGTTACGTACTAAAACCTGTCGGAGCGACCCTATCCCACTCACGCCCTCAATTCGCTTCGGACGCCACCGTCTCCTCCTTCTTCGAGTTACCCGTGAGCTTGTCTTTGAGGTTTCGCATGCGATCCTTCACCCCATCTTTCGCCCAGGTGCCAGTGCGAGCGGCACGGAATTGCATGACTCCGCGGTGTCGGGTCTCCAGCTGTTTCTTGTGCGCCTTGTCGATCGCTCTCTGCTCCTCCTTGTCGACGACGCCGTCATCTTTTGCGTGTGAGTTGCTCTCGGCACTGGCAGCTTGACCCTCCTGCACGTGAAGAAGAAAAAAAGATCAGAAAAGCTCGGAACCACGAAAGTGTAATCACTCACAACACGATCGTAGGTCTCGAACTCATGCCTCTTTGTTTGAGTGGTGGCATATTGCTCATGGTCTTCGTCGAGACCGGAGTCGAGGAGAACAGTCGTTACGAGCCAGCCGACAGTGCTGTACTGGTGGGTCTTCTCCGTCTGCTCGCTAAGGTAATTTTGGCGAAGGGCGCCACCCGACTCCTCACTGATGACGATCGGGATCCGAACCTCTTGAGGCACGTTGTCTACAAGGTCCCTGAGCCATAGCGCAGCAAAGGCGTCGTACTTCTTGCCAAGCGGGCCCAAGGTGAACCCACCTCCATCTGCGATTCGTTGAAAATCAGCTTTAGCCTCTGGCGAAAAACCATTTAAGCATACAATCGAAGAAAACGGCGGAAGCGTAGCGATCGTCTGCATATTTCGATTTAGTGTGAGTCGCTCGCACTGAACGTCTTTTCTTTTTCAGGCGCTCACAAGTGGGTAGACGGATATGCTCGTCAATCTCATAATGAAGGATACCGTCGGGCCCAAGGGATGAAACGGATCCAGGAAGCTTCTGCTTAGCTTCAAGCGTGGAGATGAATAGCTTTTTCTCCTTGAAATCGAAGTCTGAGCCGGGAACGGGCTCGACTTTGATTTCTGAGGTGACGCAGACCGTTCCCGTGTCCCATCCGCAGAGGTTGGGAGGAAGGTCGACCTGGATTCCTTTGAAAAGGACCGAAAGCGAAATTCTACCGAACCCGACGCCGTCTTGGATAGCGAAAAGGCGCGTAACCTCGGAGGCGCTGGAAGAAGACGTTCAGCTGCAAAGCACTACCTATCCTGTTACGAGCTTGACGTACTTGGAAAATAGGGCAACGAGATCCAAGTTGACAATACCGAGGATAGGGTCATGCTAGAGGAGAAACAATATCAGGTCACCCTTATGAGGCCGTCAAAAGCTGGAAATGACACTCACCTCTCGAAGGCGAGCGTCTGCGAAGAGAAGTGGAGCGTGGTCAGAATTCAATACGATGATAGCTGATTATGAAGCCCTACCGCGAACCACGATTCTGACCGTGGTGTCCCTCCAGTCTTTGATAAACTGCTCCGTTCCTGCTTCGAAAAACGGCATGGCGCTGTATTGCTTTGTGCGGGTCTTGTAGATGAGGTCGTCGTTGATCACGATCTCGCAATACGCGGAAGGAAGGTTGGACGTCTCATCCTCAACAGCGTCTGTGTCTTGTCCAGCTTTTCCCTGTGTGGATACTGTCAACGATGAACACAAAAAGAGCAACCAGCACTTCTTTCAACGAGCGGTATTCACCTCGCGATCCTTTCCAGAGGCGCCCTTCAAGTCTTGCTTCTCAAGGGAGTTTATCTGCGCAAATTAGTCAGTAAGAGTCGATAACTCTTTGATAAAAAGCTATAGCTTCAAAATCACCTGATGGATGATGATGGAAAGAACGCCGGATTTGAACCGTGGGTCTGGTGGCGTTCGGCGCACGTCGGCCTCTTCTGCTGTGTCGATCGCAGCAGTTTCGACCTAGTCCAGAAAGATAGGTCAGAGGAGCTACTATCTCAGTACAAACTTGGAAATACCTTGAGTTCTGGTCTGTCCTGAAGCTCCTTAGGAAGCGAGTGGTCGACACCGGGTTCCTTCTTGAGCGCTTGATTCAGCGTAGCCTTGTCGAAGTAAGCAACCGACCAGGTGAGTGTGCCCTGTAGGAGCGGGAATTATGATCTGACGAGTGGTAAAGCAAAATACCTTCAACTCACGGACATCGAGTCGGCTTCCTCGAACCCCCTAATGCATGTCAAAAAGGTGAAAAGGTGAACCGGATCATCATCGAGTGAATGTTACGACCAAACTCACATGAGCTTGTCCGTTCGTTCGTTGACTGTGTTGGGCTCAAGCATGAGGTCAATGAGTGGTACCTTGATTCGTCCTGCAATTCGACCCAAGCATTAATTTCCTGAACGCGAAGCGAAGTTTTCACGGTGCTTTACCGACTAGGTCGTCCGCCGTCACTGTGGCATGCTCTTCAGTATGCGCACCAAGTCTATCCTAATTGAGCAGGACTTACACGCGTCAGAATCCCATAGCTGTACCGATAGGCTACGACAAAAGGCTCAGTACCAAAAGCTCGATGAGGGAAGCAAATGAAGAAAAGTCACTCTTCTTTCGCCCGGATCTCATCGTCCGAAACCAGAAGCTGGAGAGGGCATTCGTATCAGAATCACTTCATTATGGAAATTGGACCTGAGCACAACATACCCAAGCGGTTTGTTCCCACACTGTATAATGAAACTCATTAAATCACGCGAAGAATTTATGTACTTAAAACGGCCAGACCTACCTGGATTAAGATCATGCTTGATAATACGTGTGCTGAACAGTGGTTTGCCGAATTTGGCGAATGCGAGGACAACATACTGAAAAGCATTGTGTCAGTAATGGGGGAAGAAAATCGAAAATAGCACGTCACTGACAGGATCACTGGAGCCGTTGTCATCTGCGCGGCATGGAACGGCGTCAGCTTTGACAGCTCAAAATATATTAGCCAAAGGGCACACACCCTGAGCGGAAAGGTTTTCTGCGCAATTCGAAGGGCGTGAGTCAGGCTGAGGTAACAACATCAAGCGGTTTAAAAAGCGTGCTCACCAGCATAGTGAATTGTGATGGCGAGAACTCCGAGAGCCTTGGTGTCTTTCTTGACGCCGTCGCCCGACAGCATTTGGCCCTGCATGAAGAATAAGGACCGTCCATCAGGTGGTAATCATCTCAGGGGTACAACAGCCTGAAATCTTACGACATTCATCGTCATCGACTGAGGTGCACAGTAGACTGAAGCTGCTGCTGCAATTGAGCTCTGAACGAATCCACTGATGAGAGGAAGGTCGAGGACATTCGGCAGCGCTTTCGACATTGGGATAGCCGACGCCTCAATCTGCAAATTCGTCTATTAGTTAACTTCTGGTGAAAAATAATTTCATGCTTACCTTAGGTACACCCATGAGCGTGAACGTAACATTCCCTGTCGAACGAAGAGAATTATGCGTAAGCTCGCTGGGAGTACGGCGAGAAGAGGGGATACTTACGAATGAACGGGGGGTCGGGCACCATTTGAATACGGAGACGAACGGTCCCAACGAGCGTTTCCACAGCAATCCAGATTGGGATTGGGATGTGAATCCAGTCGTAAAACCCAAGGAAGAACTGAATGATGAGGGAAATATTTTGACCTTGAAGCTTCTTAGCTCCAGGTGGAGCAAAATAGGCGAAAGACAGCTGCTCAGGAGAAGAGATCAGCGCCAATTTGGTCGGGGGAAAGAAACTTGCGCACCTCGAAATTGACGTAATCTCCGGACTGGTCCAAGTCTTCATTCCCGTCCACTTTCTTGGCCTTAGCCTCTTCCGACATTCGCTTCGGATCGATTGCATACTCTGATGATCCTTGATCAATCCATTCCTCCTTGGGGTAGTCCTTCTGGTGTGGTTGATCCGGAAGAGCGCGCATAGAAACAAGACGCAGGGAGTTCTTTCCGATAGTGAAGTCGTCGACTTTTACAGCGTCGACGAAAGACGGAAGGGAGGCTTGCATCACGTCCTGGACAAAAGAAGAAACAATATGAATGACTGCTGGTAGACGTGGACAAGAGAAAATTTTCGTACCTCAATCATGTCCACCAGGCTCTGGAACATTGAAGGGTTGATGAGAGGCCAGATGGCTGTAAACGTAAATCCTCAGTATGAATCGACTCAAGGGGAATTTGTTGAACGTACTCATCATAAAGGCGTTGAGCCACTCGGCCGACTCTGGCGTAGGAGGAGAAAACTGCAAAAGTGTGTCAATGATTGGAGTTGGTGAATTGTGGAGACAAGATAATCTTAACCTAAACCACATGAGATAATATTAGCTGACTTTACTTGGTAAGTACCAGAAGTACGACGCACCTGTTCGGCACGCTGCTTCATCATAGCAAGTCTTACGTGCTCCAACTCCTTCTCGATCTTCCGACCAACAATACCAAAGCTCGCATAGACTCCGATCATCAAAGGTACCACCAAGCTCGTTCTAAAGAAAAAAGCCACGAAGCCCGCGTTGAAGGCGACGAAGAACCAGACGACGCCGATCCCGGCAATGATAGCGTAACTTGTGCGGGCAAGCGTGTTAACGATAGGCGAGATAGTGTCCTTCTCGATGGGAGGTGGGAATCGCTGGAGAAGGATGTTGCCGGGCTGAACGGGCTCTGGAGAAATTTGCTTGACGCTCTCCTGCATGTCCGGCCCTTGTCCAGTCGCAGGAGTCGTAGCGGGACCGCCCTGCGACGTATTTCCAGGGTCGAGGCCTGCTTCCGAAAAACGCTTGTCGTTCTGGTAATCTAATGGATGAGCTAATATCAGCGCCATTTGACGTTCGGCACGAGAGTGAAGTGACCTTTGAGCTCTGCGTCCTTGATAATCACCTTTTGCTGGGTGACTGGATCCATTACTTCGCGCTCTCCGCGAGCCTACATCGCACACGTCAGGACTCAAGAGGGGAAGGGCTCATTACGGAAACTGGAGCATACCTTGAAGGCTTTTGCGGGCTTCTCCTTGCCAGCGTTGGCTTTGTCCATTGCCTCCTGCTTCTCCTTCGCGCCTGCACTCAGCTCCTCAGTTGATGTAGAGTCGTCGGCTTCAGACTTTCCCCTTGAGGCCAATCTCTTTTGCTTCTCCCACAATCCGCTGATCGTTGGTATCTTGCTTTTGTCGGAGTAACCTTCGCCAAGCTCATGATGTCCGGTGAGATCATCATAGTCACTCGCTCGTTGGTTAAGCGCTGACATGAGAAGAAACGGTGGTTCTTGCTTTTATGTGAGGTGGCTCGAGGACGGTGTCGATAGTGTTGCACGAGACGTCCCTTAGCGATGGGAAGAGGAGCAAGAGGCGAAGAGAGATTGACGTCACGGACATCATTAGCCCAATAGGGGCTCTACTCTTTCTTGCTTTCGGAGCGGAAATACGCTGTAAATTTGCCTGATCTTGCACGGCGTACACGGATGCTACAGCAGACGATAGCTCCCTGTAGCTGCTTTTCTTACCAACAGGGTGTTCCAACCGCAGCACGGTCGTCAGTGGTTCTGCCTTCTCCCTCACTCTCACGGCATCGAAAAGTATATTTGGGGACCACAGGGGGCCCTCGCGGGTACTTCACCCAGTAAGTACCGGGGTTTGAAGCTTTATTGTGGCAGGTTTAAATTTTGGCACGACATGAAATTAGAGACGTGCCAGGCGCTTCACCGCCGGCGCCCTTCCAGCCTCCCTATTGAGTGATCCTCGTCGCCTCATGTAAGCTGGCATTGAAATGTAACTTCCCCTCTAGGAATTCAAGCCGGTCAAACAAACGGTCAGCGGTTGCCCCTTTACCATTTTCAAGCGCAGGACACGACCCATCGCCATTGCAACCAAGACGTTCCAGCCAGCCGCACTACCCGGCAATGCCATCCTGCCATCCTCGTCATCCCATTCCGCTCTCTCTTTCTCACTAATCTTGACGTCTCTCCCACTTCGTTTTCTTTTACCACACAAGCTATGGTCTTCCTTCCATCCCTCCTCATGTCCATACTCCTCCTTTCGCCAGCCCTCACCTCTTCACTGCCGCTTATCACCGACCCAGTATACCAAAATGGAACTACAGGACCAGCGACAGGCATCATCGAGCAAACATCAATTCTCAACAGCGAGTGGTTCACGGCCTCCGTCGGGCTCATGCTTGAGCGGGACGTCGCGGCTGAAGCAGGAAAAATGATTCGAAGGGGAAACAAATCAGACGGACCAGTCACACGGGATCTCTATTCGCAAAAGATTTCGATTCCTTTGAGTCGGAGGGGCACTATCAAGTGGCCGACGAGCTGGACTCGACTCAGCAAGCGTGCCAAGCGCAGCGCCGCGTCTTTCAGTGAGTCCGCGGAGTTCACTCTGGGTTCGATAAGGCGCCACCTTTGGTTGCCTGTGACCGCTCAAGCTACTGTTCTTTCGCTAACTCTTCCTCACTTCCGTTCTATTTCACGTTACAGCCGCTATCATTACCTGGTACACCGGACACGACCTGTGAGTCTGTCCGACCCCTCTGCGGTCGTCTCTCAAAAACCTGACTCGACGATTATTTCGGAGCCTCAATCCATACTGTGCGCAATCAAGTGGATGGACTCCCACAGATAGTTCGATGATCGCTGCCGTCACTGAAAAGTGGGGGCCCAATCGTCCGGCGTGTGGATCCTATCTCGAAGTTTCTATACGTACGTCGCTGTGGTATCAAGAACCAAACCCCCATGATTCTTTGCGTAACTGACTCTCCCTTATAATCAGCCGGATCGAGCCCGAAAAAGTCTGTGGTAGTCCGAGTGGTCGACCTCTGCGGCGGATGCGCACCTGGCATCCCGCACGTTGACTTGAGTGAGGCGGCCTTCAAGGCGTTGTACAGCCTTAGCGTGGGGTAACTCCTTCCCTCGTTCAAATAAATCCGAATTTAAGAGAAGCGCTTACACGGATTGTTTGGTGTCACAGTGAGGTCAAGGCGATGCAGATCAAAGTGCTCAGTCAAGCCCCAATGTCGACAAAGAGCTGGTCTTCCAAATTCAAGGCACTCTACGGACCAGTGTCTCTTTGATCAGTCAGTCAATTCGGTCGAGTACACCGTCGAAGCGCGTACACCTCGATTACTCGCCACCCTCAACGATCATCGTACCCACCCCTCCGTGTTCCCTTCCCTGCAGTAGTAACCAGACCTCCTCGAGGTTGGCTAGGCCCTAGTGGTCTCCCTTCGTCTTCTTTTGGGTTTTTGTTGTTGTTTGGGCGTTAGCTACCCTCTGTTCTCCTCACTCGCCTTGATGGTGGTATTCGTTTAGCTGAAACCCCGTGTAGGCTCGTATCGTGCATTGAAACGCACTTGAATGTGGATGTGGCGAGAGCGGAAGGGCTTGATGGATGTTCGTCCCCTTGAAGCCGAGGCATTGTGCTCCTAAAGAGGGAAGCTAGCACTTGTCGGCACACTACCCTTGATCGAAACGTCTAAATTGCGCGGGAAAACAGAGAACATTGAGGGTGTAAAGTAAAGATAGGGTGAAAACTTTCTTTATACAACGGAGGAAAGGAAAAAAAAGAGAACATCCAACGTTCGAGAAGGCGGGCGCACCGGTGGAAGGAGGAAGGAATTGGAGGTCTGAGTAAGGCTGAGTAGACAGATAATGGGCGAAAGTGTTGACCAAGAGAGGATGGGGGGTTTGAAATATCCTAAGAATCGAGTGCTCAAACCACTAGAGATTGCGCCGAAGAAACGACGTGAGACAGTGTTGTGTTGGAGTGGCTGGCGGGTGTGGATGCCGGGTTGGTGGCAGTAGATGGAGGTGGAGGAGGAGCTGTGCCGTTAGCGTTCAAGGTCGCATCGATAGGTCGCAATGCGGCGACAAGGTTGGGGTCGACGATCTGCGTACGCAAGTATAAGCGGCGGTGGCTAGTAAATCAGGATGAGCGAGACTCACGGAGGCGTTACGTACGCCAATGGATTCGACGTCCATCCCGATTTCCTGCGCTGTCGCCTTCCCCTTCTCGATTCGCTCCTCCTCTTCCGTGCCATTCAACTTGGCCTCGTTCGCTAAATGCACCTCAATTTCTCCTGTTCCCAGCGAAACAAGATCAGTGAAGTTTTCGACACGCTTCACGAGCTCACACACCTTGTACGATAACGCCGTCCAGCCACTTGTCTGTGAGCATCTGGTGTGCAGTTGCCCGCTTGTCCGGGTTCAAGTTGAGCATCGGTTGCAAGAACGACTCGAGCTGCATCGATTCGGGTTCCGATATAAGATACTTGTCCTGTAGGACAGAGTGTAGCGGCCAGAACTTGAGTTTGTGGATATGCTTGAGCTCGCCTGCGACCGCGATAAGACAAGTCAGCGGGGAACTTCGAGGCGTGCTTTCGACTTCTCCTGAGCGTACCTTTCCGCGTAAAGATCTCTGAGCTAAACTTGCCGCTGAGGGCAATGGAGCGGGGGAAGGGTCCCATGAGTTCGATGACCTGGGCAATGTGGTCGTCGTCCTTGTTGTATCGCGTTCCGGGGTGAGGGTCGAAAAGGTAGTCGCCAGTCAGGAGCTCAAAAAACTAGAAAGGAAGCATTTAGACGTCAGCCATTCGCCGAACGGAAACAACGACGCGGCGAAACCTCACCATCGCCGAAGCGCTCCACATGTCAACACTCGTGCCCCACTTGGCTCCCAAGATGGCTTCAGGCGAACGATATTGTCTTGTTTGGATGTCGTTGGTGAAATGTAGGTCGGTCCAGCTCGCGTTGCCAAGGTCGGCAATTTTGACTGTGATGCGCTCGAGTGTGGAAGGGTCGTAGGGCGCTGGAGGTGGAAGGACAGTGGGATCACCGGCGGCCGGTGCAGGTTGTAGAGGGTTTCGAGGGAGAGGGTTTGGCGGTGACGGTGGACTGTCGGTTGTCCGCTCCTGCTCGTCCGTGACCATTTCGGTCGAAGAAGAAAGCATGGAAACGTCTTGCGAGTCCGAGCCGGGAAAGTGATTGGGATCGGAAGGTGTGATGGAAGAAGAGGTGGTAGGGGCGGATTTCGGGGCTTGTTGCGAGAGGAGGGAAGGTCCTTGTCGCACAGTGGGGGCGGAAGTCGACTTCATCCCGATGTTGTCAGCGAGCTGAACTCCCTCAAGCTCCTCTCCAACCGCTTCAGCAGTTGATGGTGCCTTCCTCGGCATGGTACCTCGTACACTCCCTGACGCCGCGCTGCCGTTATCGCTAATCTTCGACATCTGGAAAGCGAGCTTCTCGATAACGGGGCTCGTTCCGTAGCTGCTACTCGGGCTCGGCAGTGGCTGACTTCCAGTGATGAAAATGGTCTCGCTCCTCGGTGTCTGCGTCCCTCCTCGACCTTGACTCGGAGGCACTCCGACGAGTTTGGTCGGGACGGCGGCTGGGCTGGTCTCCAATTCGGCGCGCACGACTGCTTCGACGTCATCAATGCAAATGAGCACGTTCTCTGGCTTGAGATCCGTGTGGATGATGCCGCACTCGCGATGCATGTAGTCGAGCCCCAAGAGGACCTGTTTGGCGATCTGCTTACAGATATGCTCGGGAACACCGCGGTGGTGGTACCGCTTGATGAGCCCAAGCAGGTTCTCACCGAGGACCTCGAAGACCATGCAGACATGAGACCCATTGGGACCTCGGTGAGTGAAGTGGTCGAGAAGCGAGACGACGTGCCGCCGTCCCGGGTGGGCCGGGTTCGACTCGACAACGCGTTGCAGGAGCTTGATCTCATCGAGCGCCGTTTCGGTGTAGTGGGTGGCTGACTTGACAACTTTGAGAGCAACGTGGCGATTCATTCTGCGGGAAGGAAAGCAAGCAACCAGACGTCAGCGATAAGGACTCGAGCGAGCGACCACATTCACTTGGTGCGTTCCGCTGGTTCCACGAAGCCCTGATTGCAAGCCGGCGGGATGCCCGCCCTGTCCAACCGGCTGCCTCTCAACGCCTCATATAAACCTGTCGTCCTCCCTTCGCGTCTCTCTACAACCGCGGGTTCTGTAACAAACGCGCGTGCTCTCACGCTCTTGGGTTGTGCGCCTCGGCCCCTCCTTCCCAAACAACGACTTACTGGGAATCACGTGCAAGCCTGCCCGAGTGAATGCAAGGTGTCTCTCGTCAGTTTTGGATCGATAGGAGCAGCTGCAAGGGCTTGGGATAGAAGAAAGACTGACCAGACCGTAGAGAAGTGACCCCATCCCAGCTTGCGCACAATCACATAGCGGTCATTGGGCCCGTAAACGTCTCCGATGCGGACAGGATGGTAGCCGCCGGACTCGTAGTCTGAGAGCTTCTCCTCCTCATCTGTGAAGACACTCTCGAATGATGCGGAGGTAGCAGAAGCGGAGGTTGGCTGGAGGTGACCAGTCGATCCTGGCGACGCTTGGTGCCCACCCGTATGCGCGTGTGCTTGAGACGGATGCGCGTGGCTTGGATGTATCGGAATAGGTGTTGGTACACTAGTGAAAAGGAATGCCGGTGATGCAAGGGAGGCGGCAAGAGGAGGAACACGCGGGACGGATGAGATAGAGTGAGTGAGTGAGCGCGCTGCAGCGGATTGGGAGAGCGAGAGGAGTTGGTCCTTGACAGGGTTTCAGACGAAGGAGCTTACGCGGATGATGAAGGTGCTGTTGAACCGCGCCCAGAGGACGATTGGCCTGCACCAGAGGCGGGCATAGTGGTTGGTACGGTCGAGTCGGCTGTGGCGCTGGGAGAGTCCAAGTTGGCGCGGGAAGCTCGGGTCGGGAAAACGCCCTTCGTAGAGCGGGCGAAAGCTGGGCGGTTCGGCGCTTTATCAAACGTGAAAGCTGCCTGTACTAAATCAAACAGACGAAGGCGACCAGGGTGACGTTGAAGGTGCCAGTTAGCAAACGAGATGCGCCGGCCATGCGATTGGGCCGTGAAACCGCAGTGCGCGGCTTGCCTCCGAACGACGAAGTCTCACTTGCTCTTCTCTCGCAAGTCTCCGTTTTGCGCTCCTCTGCCCCACCAAGGAGATTGCATAGCCCAGCGTTTTGCTACTAGTACTCCAGCGCCTTCAGCTACGGAAAAATTTCGCGGTTGGACCACCAAGCTGGTGATACATAGGGACCTTCCATCCACCTATCGATGTAATGATCGTCACACAAAAATGTCCGATTGAATGATTCTCGCATGTCTTCCGTTCGATCACGACCACACGACTCGAGAAGAATTGAGGATGGTCGACACTCGCCAGTCGCCAAAAAGACCACTTTCATCCCGATCCTTTCCGCTCAGGCCTTCGCGTCTCCACTATCCCAGTATGTAAAGCCATATTGTTGGAACCTTGCAAGTTCGCCGCGAAAGCACTATCTTCGCATGTAACGGAGGCATACACACTATTCATCGGGCCACATTGACATATCCAACATCGAGAAAAAGTAGCGGCGGTCAAGGGCGGTCACCTCGCGTTTTCTGGCGGAGTGCCGCCATCCAAGACACACAGTTGCTTTCTCCGCCGAGGCAGCGCTACTCAGCCTCGTCGGAACATCCTCATGAATATTCTGTGAATATCGAGGTGGGTAGTCGTCACTTTCGAAGGCCCTGCCCTCATGGAATCCCTCGAGTCACTGTGGCATCGACCTGTCGACGCGTTTCGGATGCTGGGGTTGACTTTGTATCGGGGCGACCCGACGGTCAAGTAATCCTAGCAGGAGACAGGGCTCCAGATCACAATTAATTCTTTCTATGGGTTTTCAAGGGCTTGCACAACGGAGTAGACGCACTTTTGCGCGGTGACTTGGAACAGCCTCGCGCCGTTGCGAGCAGGAAATTTTCTTCGCGTCTCCCAGACCTCTCACATCGCTACTAATGAAGGTACAAAATAATTGGGCCCCGAGGGGAGACAAAGGAGTTGAATTATATGTTGCGGTGGAAACAGATTAATAAGCCCTTTAGACCCTTTTCTCGTCGTTGCCTTCCTTGGAGAAAGACACTGAGGCGGAGTCACCGACTTCGAGTGCACTGGCGAAAGCCACTTCACCTCCTTGCCAATTTTGGAAGCGGCGAGTCTAAATACACAAAGTCTTCATCAGCAAAATATAAGGGTTCAACTCATTGGCTCCACTCACTGGAACCTTCTGGTCGAATAGGTAGTCCAACCTTTCGAGCGAGAGGCCTTTCATCTCGGGGACAAAGAACCAAACCCAGGGCACCGAGATAATGGTGAAAGCTGTTTGAAAAACATTTCAGAAGCATCACGGCATGGACGAATGGAAGGGCTTGCCTCCCCAAATGATCGTCTTCGCCAGGATGGCGTTAGAGTTCACCCGGCCAAAAACCGGCTCACTCCGGGGGCGCCTCTCGCCCCACATCAGGATTCCAGGCAGATGATCGCCCTCGATCTCAGCTCTGGAATTTCTGCGTTGGCTTGTTGGGAGCATTCTCGGTACGTCACGCTGCGTAGCCTTCGGTGACCTCCGCGAATGCTCGCTAACACGAGGCAAATGGCTTAGGTGGTACCTTCGCCCCTCGTAAAACGTTGCACCCCGCCGCCTTCACCCAGTGCAACAGCTTCGAATCCTGCTCAGGATTTCAAAGCTCTTCGAGGGAACTTCGGCGCCCTCGTCGACTCCGACTTTGAGGATTTCGGAGGCTCGCCTCCACCAGCACCTCGCAGGCCTAGGGAGGCCTTTTCTCCTCCTGCGCAACAGCAAGTCACCGTCAGGCCTGTCGTTAGGTCCAAACGGTCCGCCGCGAAGGTTCAATACCATAGCGACTCCAGCGACGACTCCGAAAGAGGAGACTCAGCTGTCTCCGACGCACCGCTCACCACTTATGAAGCGACTCTCCATCGCCTCCACCAATCTCGAATGGAACCGGTCGCAGGGCGCGCAGCCCTTACCGGTCTCGCTTTGGAGACTTATCGCATGGCTCAAGCCACTCGGGGCTTCAACAAGAAGCTTTTCAAGGACACCATTGCCGCCTCCCAGCTTCCGATCCACCCTCGCATCTTGGAGGCCATCGCCAAGAACGAGCCTTTCGACTTTACCTGCCTCAACGTCACCGACGCCCTTGGCGAACCCGAGCCGCTCGCTGTTGCAGCTTTACCCGGCGTCTTCACTGCTGGAAAGCCACCGTCTCGCCCTATCGAGTCCGGCCTTCAATGGGCGAAAGCTTGGGGTCTTTACATCGCAGCTCGTAGGCAGTGGTACGCTTGGGAAGTTCCCGCACTCGAGAAATTCGGCGAGTGGTTCATCAACCGCCTCGACGAAAAAGGATATTTCGACCAGTACCTCGCCTTCTTCGCCGAGCGTTTCCCTAAGGTCGGCACTGCTGGGAATCCCGATACAGTCGACGGTCTTATCCAAGACCACACAGCGATTGTCCGCCACATCGCGAATCCCGGCGCTTCGTCGAGTAGAGCAGCGCCATCGACGTCGGCACCAGGCGAACCAGGTCGAGCCCTCACTCGAGACCAAATTTGCCTACGATGGAACCAAGGCGACGTCGATCATCCCTGCCGTCGCCGCCATGTTTGCTCTAAGTGTAACTCAAGCAAACACGGCAAGGACACTTGTCCGAAACTCGGAGGAATGGGAAAAGACCAATCAGGGAAGAGGCTTCGAGGACGAACCGAAGGAGCCCCCCCTGTTTCCGCCAAACAGTGAGGACCACCCTTCCGATTGTTTTCCTTTAGCCGGCACATCTTCTATACCTCGCCTCCGTCGTAATCTGCACTTTCCTGTAACAACGAAACCTTCATCCCCTTCTGTCGATGCGACTCTCACCGACAGACCTTTACCTTCTGTGCCTTCTCGAGTTGTGAACGATCCAAATATAAACGCCACGCTTCGCGCGCGTCCGGATCTCTTCAATGTATCATCACCTATCGATATCCCTCGCTTCAAGAACCTTCTAGCCACGCACCCAAACCGCCCTCTTGTCGATTCAGTCCTTCACGGATTAGAATTTGGCTTTTGGCCCGGGCACGACGGTGTCTTCAGCAAAATCTCGCATTTGTCAGGACCGGCGCTTCGCTTAAACGACAAAACACTTGATTTTCTGGCTGAGCACTCGAACGAAGATTTCGAAAAAGGCTACCTTTCCGAATCTTTCGACAAGCTCCTTCCTGGTATGCACGTCAGCCCCGACTATGCCACGGATCCCATAAACCAGCGCCCTAGGCCAATCAACGACCTTACCGCATCTGGACTTAACGACGGCGTCTCGAAAGCCATGGCAAAAGTGCGGTATGACGCCCAAGCCGAACTGGGCGCAATCGCTCGTTATCGTTTTCGCAAAGGCGACCTCGCGGATCCGCTCGCTGATCCGGTCTTCTGGAAGTCGGACGTCAGCGGCGGCTTTCGCAACTTACCAGTTTCACCTTACTGGCAAGTTAAACAAGTCCATCGAGTGCGAATTCGATCCGGAAAGAAGTTCGTTTGGGTATACCGCGTCGATCAGCGGTTAATGCTCGGCGGCCGTATGTCTCCAAGGATCTTTTGCACCGTCATGTCACTCGTGCTTTGGGCTACGCGTCGAGAGTTCGCCCTGGACTACCCGATAGCGTTTGTCGATGACACGTTTGGCTTGGACGCCAACGGACTTCGCATCCCCGTCACCCACTATCTCACAAAAGAGACACGCCTCGTGTGTCTTGAGCAAGCAAAGGTGCTCACTATGTGGAATTACCTCCACTTTCCGTGGAGTTGGACGAAGCAGCCAATGGGAAAAAGTCTCATCATAATCAGAAACGTTTTCTCCCTCGTCACCGCGAACGACGGCTCAATTTCGGACATGACTATTTCTTTGGCTCCGGAATCGGTCGAGCTTTACGCTACCGATGTTCGAAATTTCCTCTATCGCGCGGATGGTCGCCCAAAGCTCAAAGAGTGGCTTGCTATCCAAGGCTATTCGAGTTGGGCGGTCGGCGTCATGCACTGGGGGCGCTTCGCTCTCGAGTGCTTGTACGAAAAAACGGCAGGAAAAGCCTTCCAATGGCTCCCGTTATCGATGAACGACGTTGTACGCCAAGACCTCAACTGGTTCGTCAAAGAGCTGCGCGAAGCTCCACCTCTTTCTCTCCTCGACCCCGCGCTCGAGCACTGGGGTGTAAATGACGCGCACATTATACTCCACACCGACGCCTGTCTCCTCACCGTCGACAAGAAGTCGTCAGGCTTGGGCTTCTGGACGAAGTTAAACGGCAAACGCCGCCACTTTAGCCACCGAACGAAGGATCGTCTAAACGACATTCGTTGGGCTGAAGCACTCGCCGTTTTCTCGGCCATCAACTGGGCCATCGACAACACCGATGCAAAACGTATAATGATCTTCACAGACAGCGCCTTATGCGTCTACGCTTTCGACGCCGGGAAGGTCGCACTCGGTCCTATGCACGACTTGGTATGGTCTGTGTACGCCCGCCTGGCCGAAAAGGGAATCGACTTACACCTGCGCCACGTCTCCGGAGAGGCGAATAAAACAGCAGATTTTCTCTCCCGTGCCACCAACGAAAAACTCATCGAAAAATACGGATCTTCCGTCTCCAGCTTTGCTCCGCCGACGCATCTACTCGGCGGGCCTTCGCGATGAGTTTCTTTGCTAAGAGGGCGCAGACCCTCCCAGCTTCTCGTAAAGTCGCTGCCAAGAAAAAACCTGCATCTTCCACTTCTCGCAAAATTCCAAATTTCCCCTCGAAGCCATCTAAAAATCTTCCAAACCTTACCGAATCCCAACTCGACGACCTCGTCGACAATCTTATTCACCACTCCCTCTCCTCCGGTACGCGGCGAGGTTACGAATCATCAATGAAGCACTGGCATGCTTTTGTCGAAATTTATCGAATTGATTTCGTCCCAACCGCCTACACTCTCCCAAGATTCGCGGCGTTCCTCGCACGCCGAATCAAACGCCCCGACAAAGTCTTGTCGGCCATGGCTGCTTATTTTAAACCGACCATGCCCGATTGGGAAGCAATCCGGTACACGCACGCCATGAAGGCCGTCCTTACTGGATCGTCAAAGCAACCAACTACGCGCACAAAGCGTTCGCCGCCGCTGCTCGTCAAACATCTTTTATCGTTCGTCGAAAAAGCTGTTCACAAGGACGCGAGCTACGACGATATCCTCTTCGCTCTCATCAATGCACTCGGCTTTTGCGGTGTCATGCGTCTTGGGGACGGATTGATCGAATATGACCACCCAGACGACCGCGACTGGAGAAAAGTTGTCAAACGCTCATCCGTCAAGATTGTCGGAAGAAATGAATTCAGCTATTTTCTGCCGTACAGCAAAACCGATACCGTATACGAAGGATGCGATATCATTCTGCAAACTTCTAACGGTCCCGACGAATTCAACATCATCGACCTCTTTAAACTCTACATCAAAAAGCGCGACGCGCTTTTCCCAAAGTCTGATAGACTTTTTATCCGTTCGAATGGCGAACCGCCGTTTCGAAAATGGGTTGTCGACCGAATACACCTGGTCGCCCCAGACGTCACAGGACACGGCCTTCGAGCAGGCGGCTGCACTTGGCTGGCCGAGCGAGGTGTCCCTGGGGACGTAATCAAACGTCTCGGTCGCTGGAGTGGTCCAGACTGGGAGATTTATATCCGAAAACACCCAGGCTTAATGGCCGCCATCGCAATGTGGGCCCTCCGTCGCCACCCTCAACAAATCCCTTGATTCACCTCCAACTCTATTCTCTTTCTCCCATGGTCGATACCATCGTCGATACCACCTTTCCTCTCCCTGCCACCACCTAATTTTTCTTCCTACTTGCACCTTATTTCGCCCTTCGACTCGCTTCGCACATCAAATTTCTCTTCCCTTACCTGCTATTACCCGTTTCTGCGAATCGAGCCCGGAGGTTTCATGCTAAAAAGAAGGACTACCGTCTCCAAAAAAATTACAAGGGTGGTCGTCTTCGCCAGGATGGCGTTAGAGTTCACCCGGCCAAAAACCGGCTCACTCCGGGGGCGCCTCTCGCCCCACATCAGGATTCCAGGCAGATGATCGCCCTCGATCTCAGCTCTGGAATTTCTGCGTTGGCTTGTTGGGAGCATTCTCGGTACGTCACGCTGCGTAGCCTTCGGTGACCTCCGCGAATGCTCGCTAACACGAGGCAAATGGCTTAGGTGGTACCTTCGCCCCTCGTAAAACGTTGCACCCCGCCGCCTTCACCAAGTGCAACAGCTTCGAATCCTGCTCAGGATTTCAAAGCTCTTCGAGGGAACTTCAGTCGCGCTACTCGCTTCTGTCGTCTGCGACGCCTATCGCTCTCCGAGCGCGAAGTAAGCCCCAGCTCCCAATCTCCCGATTGCCCCGCTGACAGTAGCTACTTTCTAGTTCGAAGCCTTAGCCCTGCCTGCTACTTCGTTACTCTAGCGTACCGCGAACGTTCCTCACACTCAGGTGAGCGAGCGTCGCGCTGTTTCAGAGGGGGTAGAGCAGCGCTGACTGGATTGGGTTCCTCACTCTCAGCAGCGCTTCCTTTTTATCTACCCGCCATCCTCCCCTGGCTTTCCGCCATTCTGATAAAAATGTGTAGTTTTACTAATTGTATAGTTACCCGTTTCTGCGAATCGAGCCCGGAGGTTTCATGCTAAAAAGAAGGACTACCGTCTCCAAAAAAATTACAAGGGTGGATCCGATGGACCTGAAGACAGCGACTTTCATTAGTGGAGGTTTCCAGTGGAAAGTCATGCATGCTCACCCTCCCAGGTTACCATACTGCGCATTTTGAATGTATGGGGAGACCAAGTTGATGATCCTGCCGGAGAAAAAATTTTCAGATGCGATATATGATAAAAACTAGTGGAATGCTCACAATCCAACGCCAAACCCACTGAACGTTGCGAGAGTCAAGGTGGGTTCCCGCACTCGTGCTGAGCAAACCTCGGTCGATGTGATCCAGGTCAAAGGAGACCACACGAGTCCAAAGACTAGGCGAAAGAAGAGTGATCAGCAGGAACTTCACAAGACACAATCGGAAACCTTGAAGTGGCTCACCGAAATACTGCAAGTCCGATCAACAAATATGCCGTCAGCTGATACTCTCTCGATGTTAATTAAATTGAAGGAAATAAGCTGACCCAGATGAAAATCATGCCTAGAGAAGCCCTCTGCGAAGCGAGTGTTGCCGGCGAAATCCCCACGTTCAGGCTGGAGACAACCATGAAGCAGGCTCCACAAATGACCGCCCCCCACAAAAGCATCGGCCGCCGACCAAAGTAGTCGGGAAGATAAAACGAAAAAAGGATGCCCGCAAGATAGACACAATAAAGGATCCTGCGGAGGACCGCCTAATGGTCAGCTTGGGCGTAGTGTGCAGGATCGCTTGCCAGCGCTTACATTACGTTTTGGAAAATGTTTGTCATACCAAGCGAGGTAAGGAATAAGACGATGTAGGACGTCATGCTGAAAGAAGAAGAGAATGTCGGTCAGAACCTCATTTCAGACTTGTGTGACCGAGGAAAAGAAAATTTACTATCCGGAGCCTTGCGCCTGTTGTAGGCATTGTATTCCGACGGCGATCAGCGTACGTCGCTACGAATATAATCAGCATGTGAGAGTGTCTTTCGCTGGGAAATCTTACCAAGTCAGACCCCTTGAAGACATCTAAAAGGGCCGGAGGTGTTATAGACTTCTCGAGCTCAAACGCAGCCACGAGCTCTGCGACGTCCTGCTCCGCCGAGTACGATGGATCCCCTCCTGCGTGTAGAGAATGGAGAACATGGCAAGCCTCTCCGACCCTGCCTTGCCATACTAGCCACCTAGGGCTTTCTGGAAGCCACCAAATTCCGCAGAGCAGAAACGCAGGTGCGAAGAATTGGAGCCCAATGGGGCTAAAGGGAAGGAGTCAGTGCCAACGCTCACGATCATTTGAGGTTTCTACCAGGTCAAAGAAACGTACACCATCCAAGCGGCGTCGGAGTCCCTGTCAGAAAGCGCGTAAAAGCACGCCGCCGCCTTCGTGCAAAAAGATCAAGAAAGAGCTATCAATCTGTCAATCCTTATTGTGTCTGGACCTGGTGA
>JASZXU010000281.1:0-26743 GCA_035521515.1 Phenoliferia sp. Uapishka_3 | reverse complement strand
GAGGACGACCTTTGAGATCAAGGGAGAGTCAGGGGGACTTTGAGTGGATAACAGCACCCCGCAGCGTTTGAAATTTGGTATGAGAATCGGAAATGCGAGATGGACGTCGAAGTAAGCCCCGGCCAGCTTGGAACCACTACTCCGCCGCACGCGCCGCTTGGCTTCCAAAATTGTATGTCACCGCAAGAGAATTACATGTCATTGGCTTTTAACGTCTTGACGATTATTCGGAGATACCCCGTCATTTCAAGAGACTTCGTTTCGAAAAAAAAGCGCTCCTCGCAACTTGTGCGAAATAGAGCAGCTTTCAATCGTTATGATGCGTGATGCAAATGCAAAAACATTGTCTAATAATATAAGGAGCACTGATATCTGTTCTTCTTCCTAATCACCCTTCTCACTCGAGCTTGAATAAAGACTCTTTGGTCGCTGCGAAGTGAACTGTCGAATCTCCTCAACTCGTCTCTGAGCGCCGTTGAAAATCTCGTCGCCTTCGATCGGAAGAGAGAACTCGAGGAGACCCTCAAGTTTGGTGGTACTCTTCTTTAAGAGGCGATCTTGCGCAATCTTGCTGTGACGACTGAGAATATCGATGGCGAGGTCTAGGTTGACATAATCTGCGCAAAGAGTCCGAGTCAGCATGATGGGTCACATAACGATCTTAAGAAGGATCAAGGTACCTGTGAGTGCACGGCGAGGCTGGACTTGGAGAGCGTGCTTGGCGTCGAGGCTTGCGTCGAGCGGAGCCGAATGAGCTCCTTCGCTTATCGAAATTCGTACTGCCAGCTCCTTCGAGTCCGCCTTGGAACGCTCGTACACCTCAAGACTGAGATACGACATGTAGTCAAGCTCTGGTACCTGAGGCATGATGATTGGAAGGTCGGAAAGCGTGACTAGGTTGACAAGGGTGTGGCTGGGCGGTCGGCAGACGAGGGTGAGTGAGCATCGCACGCCTGGAGGCACGGCAGGAACTAACATGTGCGATTCTTTGGTAAAATAAAAGTTGGCGGACCCGTGCGCGTTGTCTCGGGCTGACTTGAGGTTCGTGATGACTTGTTCAAGGAGGGGCAAAGACGTCAAAAGACCAATTTCCTCCTTTTCGGAGCGCTCAATGCCGTATTCCTGCGGCGCGACTAATGACATCTCGAATCAGTCACCTTCCGATGAATAGATCTGCATTCTTTGACTCACTGAGATCGAAAAGAAGCTTGGCGCGTCGATACAACTCGCGAAGTTTGGGGGGCGACGCAGAGTTTGTGCTTCCATCCGTTGAGCGGCTGTCAATTGACGCTGGTCGACTCGTGTTCTCTTTGCCGAAAACCTTCTCGATAAAGACACGACTGGTGTGGAAGCGGTCAGCGAGAGGGATCTGGTCTGAGAAAGTTGCAAGACTGACTTGTGGAGCGCGTCGTATTTGAGAGAATCGTAAAGCTCCGACACCCGCGAAGGGTCGAATTTGTCCAGCTCAACGTCGCACCAATCTGCGAAGAGCGCTTCCCATCGTTCTATACATCAGAAGGAGGTCAGAGGCACTTCGTAGGTGAAAAAACGCGTGCAGACCAACCTCGGAAGAGATACGGGTATTCACCACAACACCTACAATCATGAAAAAGTCAGTTTCGGATAATATGCCGACTCTCTTTGCAGGACGTGACACTTACCAGCGGTGCTGAATCTTCTCGATTTCGAGGGTCTCCCAATTGGACACCATCAACGCGCGGTGGTAGCGCATCAGCTCGATGGTCTCTTTGACACACTGTATCAGATTCGGTGGTCATTACTCTGGAACAGCCTAACGAGTCTGATCAACAAATTACTTACCTCGAAAGGCGGCTCTTCATTTGCTGGCCAGGCAAACTCTGGCCTGACTGAGAGCCCGGGACGGCAGAGGGACTTGAGCTTTTTCTTGACCTTCTCCATCTGCGAAGCAATCACTTAGTCACACTTCGAATGTTAAAAGGAATCCGAAACGTCATACCTCCTCCTTGGCCGCATTGGAGTCGTCCAGCAAGTCTTTGCGAATGGTGAGCTCGTGAACGGTGTCGGCGGGCGCCGCACGATCGTCCAGGAAGGCACTGTTGTACGGTTCAGTAAAGCTCATCTGAGTAGGGCCATCGTGAATGGCCACGGCGTGTATAGCTTACGTGCCGAAGATCTCCGCCGTGGCAACAACGCGACGCCTGTAGATGTAGAAGTCAGTTGACTAAACACATAACAGCAAGCTGGAGAATTCACTCGGAGCTTGTGTACAGATGGGTGTGATCCAAGAGAGATTTGTTGAGAATGGTGTAATCTTTCGAAACGCAGACATCAGAGATCGAAGCGGATGGTAGGAGCGGTACCCACTTACCCTTTCGCATGTTTTCACCCAAGTCCCGTGCTTGGTAGCGAGCCGAATGAGTGAACTAGATCATGGAAAGGAATTAAGCTAACGAGCTGCTGGGAGTCCATGTGTTGGTCAGAACCCACCTCGCCTCCCCACTTGACGACGACCGCGACCTTCTCGCAAGTCCCGTCCTCCGAGAAACCAGGCTTCAACTGCGCCTTAGTACCGTTCACTCCCTTCTTCTTCTCAATGATCTTCTTGAGCTGCTCAAGCTGATCCGAATCGCTGCCAGCCATCTGCTTGGCCTCCTCGGCCGCATCCGCGATGAACTGAAGCTGGTCCGGGTCTCTCAAAATGATTTCGTTTGTTCGTCCTTGAAGAAGCTCGATGAAGGGTTTCGACCAAGGGTCTTTACCCTTGAAGTTGAACTTGAGCTTGCCTGAGGATTGACTGCTGTCAGTCCTGGTAGCGGCTGGAGTTTGAGAGAGCATATAGGGGGGCGCACACTTAGGCGTGCGATCACCATGCCGGACTACACAGATGGTGCTCTTGATCCTCCAGGACTTTTCGCGGGGAGATTCGGAGCCCGGTGTACTGGGCGCCTTCGGGATTGATGGCATCTTGCGTTCACAGAACTTGCCCAGGATCTCGGCGCACTTGTCGCTGCGTGGGATGAGATATTAGTAGAGGTAGTCTCAATGAAGTCCCTGTTGTAAGAGCAGGACTCACTAGTAGAAGTCGTTTCCTTTGACAAATGACCATCCGTTGACGTCAATCACATAGCTTTTCCCGTTCGCTCGGAGGAGGTCGAAGCCACAGATGTTCTGTTTGAAGGCGACAGAAATGTCCCTCGCCATTTTCTTCTCGGCGTCCGTGAGCTGACAGATGAACCTGATCTCCTTGCCCTCTGTGTTGCGACGCACGACGCCGTCAACCACCGGTGACTTGCGAGTTTCGGCATGAACAAAGTTCGGGCCGAGGGTGTAGACTTTGATGTCCTCCGAATTTTCGACGTCGATGAACTGCTCGTAGATGTACGATGCATCGGTGCGCGGCACGATCATGTTGGGCTCCATCGCAGACGATTGATTTCCAACCTGGGGGCGATTAGATCAGGATTGCTCGCTTTTCCTCTAAACAAGATGAAATCACACCTTCCGGAAGAGCCTCCTTGCTCCTCCTCCTTTCTTCTTCGAGAAGTAAATGTTGACGTTGTGGTCTTCGCCACTGACTGGTTTCTCGACAAATGGCTTTTCCAGCGTTTTGCCGTCGATGAGGATGGTGTCGTCATTCTTCATAGAGAAGTCGCTCATTGGCCTTGGCTTATCGACGGTAATTCCTAAACTCTGTCGAATAGTTTCGGCGATGCGCTTGTCAAGCTGAGGTCCTCCGTCGCGGTTGCACTCGAGGCGCTTCGAAGTCGGCACACCAATTTTATCGAGCATTTGGAGGACGACGCGGCGATCCCAGAAAACTTTCTGGAGTGGGAGGTCGTTGACGCAAATCGGTTTTCGGAGGTCGACGTAGGCGACTAGTGATCGAAAGGGGAGGGGTGGATTAGATTGTGGAAAAAATCAAGGGCAACGCAACGCACTAGCTTTGTCGATAGGGAAGCCAGAAGAGAAGAATGAAATAAGGAAGTCACAAAGTGGCCAGTTTTCAATATCTTCCGTGAAGAAGGGTATCAGCGAGTCTCCACTTCAGTATGCCCTGCTTTCGCACCTTCGTCGAGGATGACTTTGTCGCCAAACACGGTGACCTCAAACTTTCCGGTCGCTAGCAATCTTGACAAAATATTTCGCATAGGCTTTGATCTCGCCTTGCGGTCCATTGCCGCCACACCTGCCGCATCCATAGTTGCATGAGCTCATGGCATTCTCCCGGTCTTCGGACGAGCGGTGTCCTCACCTAAGCGAATGAGGGGCTCTCCTGGTACTTCTGGCTCCGGAACAAGCTTCGGGGAACTTTGACCAGAGTTTGATGCGGACGTCGGGGCGCCTAGCTCTGGTGCACCCGGCTGTGCGTCGCCCGAAGGAGATGCGGCAGCGGCCATTACGTGCGATTAAAAGTGGCTGCCGAGTAGTTTGACGGCGGAGAAATGAGCGACTTGAAGGTACAGGGAGATCCAGTGGCAAGATGAAGGCATAGCGAGATCAGAGGAGATTCAGTTCGCTGAGGCTCTTCGCTCGCACGTTCCTCTTTCCTCCCACTACACCTTCCTCAATCAACACCTTCGCCGAGCCAAAGGCGGACCTAGACTGCGACAAATGGTAAATAAAGCTTTCTCTTCCTAAGGTATTCTGCCTAAACTGGCTTGCTTGAGTAGGCCTCAAGGGAGCTCCGAGTGCTCGCCATTGCAGTCTTGGGCAGGCTCGGGAATCCTCTGTTCCTCAAGTCCTACTCGAATCGGAAGGGAGGCGAGGCAGACCTCAAGTGGCACTATGCGGCTCACACTGCCCTCGACTTCTTTGAAGAGCGCGGTGAGCTCGACTCTGGCCAAGTAGCCGCTGAGCGACACTAAGGCTCTTCATTCAGAACTGCCGGCAGCCAAGACCACCGAAGCATATTTAGGCCTGCTCTATGCCATGGAGGATTATGCAGTGTGAGTCCGACGTGTCTGCGCGGTACGACGTGTTGAGCAGCTGATTGCAACTGAATTGGTAACGCAGGTACGGCTACCAAACAAATACGCGTGTAAAGTTTGTCCTGGTTCTCGCTCTTGCCGATGCAGTTGTACGAGATATCGACGTCAGAACCGTGCGCCGTCTTTTGTCCTTCCTCACCGCGCCGCACGCGACCTCTCATATCCTTCTCCTCCCGTGCCTACAGCTCTTCCGCGCAATCCACAACGCCTACATTTCGCACATATCGAACCCCTTCACTTCCTCCGAAATCGAAAACCCTACTCTCCTCGCTCCCCCAATACGGTCTCTCAAATTTACTCGCGCGATGGACATAGTGGCAGGCCTGAGTGGCGCACCGGATTTTGTTGTAACTACGTGACGAACTTGTTGATTTTTTCTATCCCGTTCTTTCGGTAAGTGTAAGTTCTCATTGCACCAAAGCGTCTCTAGTTCGAGCCCCGGACCTCCTAATCCCCCTCCGAGACCTTCGCAGGCGAGAGAGGGCCTTTGCTGGTTGAGTTTGTACTCAACCGCGAAGGCTGTCCTACCTCTTGTCGGCTTTGGTCCGTCATCTGGCTCTCTCGAAACAGAGGGCTCATTTGGCGAAGGATGGAACAGAACAACTTTGGCCGTATTGTGACAGGCATCTTCACGACTTCTATGTTGTCTGACAGATACGCGGCGAGCATTTTTCTTCATCTAGTGACGTGAAGTACATTGTGATGATTTATCTCGGCAAGACTTCCGACTTTGGAGAACCGCGCTTGGGCAACAATCGCGTGTTGTGTAGGGCACGGAAACGCGTGAAGCGGCGTGACTTTGTTTCCCTTTCGACGCGACTAAGGCCTAGGGACAGTGTGCGCGGGAGAAGGTGATGTGGGTAGCGGACTGGCTGGAGATGCATCCTTGATAGATTCCTTAGTGTCTGATTGAATGAAATGACTCAAAAGTGAATATCGGAAAATGTTGAAGGTTCGGTAGATCTCGATTCGATTCAAGGTGACCAAAGTTCAATTGGCGCTTCTCGTCCACCGCGCACCTCCCACCTCTACCAGACTTTTCTCAACCCGAATCCAGGCCACAGGAATCGAATCAACAGCCACACCGAGACCAGGCTCAGGACATCCTTCTTCTCACTTCCCCTCCGCTGGCCGGTCACTCTCGCCTCTTCAATCGCACCCCGTCGAGCAGTTACTAGCCACTAGTCACATCCAAAGGCAGCGCGGCCGCAATGTAAGGCTCTTTATCATCCCCTGCTCGTCCTTTCTGTACTTTACCACCGGTGGCCAGCTCTAGGGGGCAGCAGAAGTCGCGGCGAGCGCGAGTTGAGAGAGTGATCCGATTGTTGGATTGCGGCAACTTGGAGTCACTCTTTGCAACTGGGATCTCGTCAAGGGGGTCCATGTCAGCAGCTGACATTTCACACCCTTTCCTTCTCAACAGAACACTTGAAAGCCTCCTCGGCAGAGAAAACCCGCGCGTGGCCGACCGAGCCCATACCTCACCCAAGACTCGCCAATCACCTCCTCTCCGGTCCGCCCAATGTCCTTATCCGCCCTCTCCCGTTCTCAATCAAATCCGCTCCTTCTGCCCGGCATTTCTGCGTCAGAACTCGCAAGGCAGCACGCTCGGGCGAGCGAAGCAGGCGCGTCTCAGGCACGTCCTGCCTCGACGGTGAATAGCAGCATGGGTGCCGGAGCACAATTGCATGGAGCAACTTCGGCAGCGCGTCTTGTCAAGAAGAAGAAGGCTGGAAGGGGTAGAATGATGATGGGTGCGTTCTTCGCTCGAATGGTGCACATTGCGGACCAACACAGAACGCTGACCTTGGAGTTGCTTTGTTGTTTTTTATTTGGTTTTGCAGTCAAGGTCTTTTACTCGCTCTCCTCGCCTCGCCTCGACGCGCAACGTTCGCATCCTGCTCAGTCCTCGTTGACTCTCCCAGCATCGGACGCTACTGCTGCTTTCCTCGCCACCCTCGATCCGTCCCTCGCCCCATCTCCGCCCCAGCCACAAGCGCCCCCCGCCGAATCACATCAGCAACAACAGAATTCTTACAATTGCCTTGCTAGGCTGTCAGCTCCAGTATGGGTCCAGCTCGTTGGCACAGCGCCGAGTCGCGAAGCAGAGGACAAAACCGAATACGGCATGCTCACCCTCAAGACTTGCCTCAGTGCTATTTGCATTTCTCGGTACGTGAATTTCCTGGCAAGAAGCTATGCTCCGAACTAACTCTCCGTTCTGTGAAATAGGCCAGAGCTCGTCACTGATCCGACGAAAGACTACGCCATCTCCGCCGTCGACCCATACGAGTCGTCGCTTCAGCCGCAACACGCTCCCACCTCTTCATCCCACGCGTCATCATCCACCCTTCCTTCCGCAAGTGTGTCTGGAGGTGGAGGTCAGGGTCTTATGGAGGGCAAGGGAATGCTGTCGTGGAACCTCGCAGAGAAGCGCGAGGGAACGACCTTTGTTTGTGGACGAGTTGCGAAGAATGCGAATGGCCGCAGTGGACCGCGAAGTCGGAAGCGACGCAAAGCGAACAATGAGGAAGAAGAAGAGGAAGATGATGGGGAGCGGGAAGATGACGAACCGGAAGGTGAAAGCGAAGATGAGGGCTTCAATGAGACGCTCGAAGTTTGGCTCCAACTCGCCGAGGTGAGCACTTTCGACGCGTTTGTCGGAGGGAGATGTTCTAACCTTGAGCGACTATTTCAGCGCACCTCTTTCACGCAGACCCAGTTTCTTACTTCTCTTCGCTCCTTCGCCAACCCCGCGCAACCACAACCTTCCTCCGACCGCGATCCACCACCTCCTTTCCGTCGCCGCCCTCCTCCATCACAACAACAAGCTTTAAAGCATCCCCCAATGGGAGACCCCGTGAAGAAAAAGCGAACCCGCGACATCCCCACTTCCGCACGACCTCCAATGTCTGCCGCACCGCCACTGGCATCTCTCCCCACCGATTCAGCGCTAGCCTCCCTTCAAGACCCTCAAGTAGTGGCACTCCTCGCCCAGCTTCTCGGCCAGGGCACTTCCTCTGTTCCTGCTTCCTCGACCGCCGCGCCTTTCGCACTCGATACTCCCCAAGGTCGTGCTTTACTACCCGCAATTCGAACCCTCGCCAAATTCTATGGCATTCCAATACCAGAAGGCCCTTCCGACGACTCACCCGCATCCACAACATTAGAGAAAGGGAAGGGACGTCAGCAAGATGTGCAAGATGATCTCCCCTCGAGCTTCTCCGCCCCTACTTGTCCTTTGGGCATGGCCGCGCCAATCATGGAGTCCGACTCGCAGATGGCGAAACGTAGTGGACCGAAACGAAAGACAGCGCTCAAGCCGAAAGTCAAGGAAGACACTTTTGTCGCTCTTTCGACTCATGTCAAGGGAAATCTAAATCCGTCCAATCCGGACGCGGGATGCTCGAATTGTACGAGAAGGAAGAGCACTGTTTGGCGGGAGGGAGCGGGAGACGACGGGCTCAATGCTACCGTCTGCAACGGTTCGTATCTTTGATCTGAGTGGATGAGGTATCTTACTGACGATTTTTTCGTCTCATCAGCCTGCGGTACATTTTATAACAAGCACGGCCACCACCGAACGACCGGCGACCGAACCTCTCCAGCCAAAGCCAACTTGTCCAAGCTCGCGCAATCCTCAACAAATCACCCAGTCGCTTCCACTTCAGCACCCAGCCGACCACTACAAGGCCGCCTCACTGCGACCTGTGAATCTGACCTCAAGAAAGTCAAGAAGCGCCGCACTCAGAAGTCGCATGGTGGTTTTGTCGCGCCACCGAGTCCCAGCAAGCACATCGGTCCTAGACACCGTCTCGTCTCTCCCGGGAGTGTCTTCAACCATGGCTTCTCCGCCTCGGGCTCTCAACGGACCGCCGGACAGTTTCTTACTTCGCCTGGAGGACGATCTCCTCGACTTCGAGCGTCGGCCAGACACGGCGCCGCGACGTCCCCAGTCCGAGGGAACGGTGGGGGACGCGGACTCGGATTAGCGAGCGGGTACCAAAGCGATGGAGACGAGCGAGGATCTATGGACTTTGCGTCCCTCTTTGGCGTCACTCAGTCGCCTTCACCATCCCGCAAGCACGTCATGCCGTCGTACCTCCTCACCGCGAGCCCTGGGACTGCCCTCGCGCGCATTCTCAATGAAACGAGTGTCGACCTCAATCACTTTGACGTGCCCATGGTCGACGGGACGGATGGAACGCATGCTCAAAACCACGATATCAGCTTCTACCTGCGGACCAGTCCGGAGGAAAAGGAAAACGAAGCTCCTTTACCTCAGGATTTGTCGTCGCTCACAACGGATGGCCCCAGCACAAGCGCCGATTACGATAACCTTCTGTCTTCCCTCCGTCGCGACTTTGACACTCGTATGTCGTCAACCGCCCTTACCGCTCCATCCTCGCCCCCTCCGTCAAGTCCTTGCGTCCAACCTCGCACCAGCTCCGCGACGCCAGGTCAGAAGGGCAAAGCACCCGAATCGTGTGGCAGACCAGCTCCTTCCATTCTCGACTCCTTTATCGACGGCCTCGTCCCAGCTTTTACTTTGAATTCGTTCGATGGAGAAGCGCCAGCTAGCGACTCTGACGCCTGGACGCCTGCGAGCGTGGGTGATCAGGATCTCGACCGTATGCTGTTGCAGCACGACCAGCACATCATGAGCGAAGGAACCACGGGAGCGACTCAGACTTTCTCCCATCGACGACACCCTCCCATTCCATTCCACCTCACCTCTCACCTTGCCACCACCTCGGACGACTTCGACTTTGGCTCCCTGCCACCTTCGAGTCCTCCGGCGCTTCCCTCCGAAGCCATTCCAACGCCGAGCGAATTCGATTCTGGTATCACCCCAGACGAAGAAGGCTACCTCGAGAGTGGAGATGATGCCTACAACTCTTACGAGGACCCAGCGAGGCGACAAGAAGACGCGGTAGCCGCTCTCGTCAAGTCTCTCGGTGGCGCAGGCGCACTCGCAAACCTCGACGGAAGTGGAATCGACAAGGTCTCACTCGACCGCTCGACGGTTACACAGCTTCTCCAGATGATTTCGGCAAGCAACAGAGGAGCGCAGCAAACATCCCCGACAACTTTGACGCCGGATGCTTACGCCCCCTCGCCATTTGACAACCTTGTCGAAGCCAAGGACATTGCACCTACACCGGCTCAAGAAGGCAATGATGAGCAGTCGGAGCTCAACGATCTCTATCAATCACTATTCAGTAATGCGCAAGGGTTTGAGGCGTCGTAGTTCCGCATTTTTTTCCCCGCTTGATTTGCGCTTACATACAAATGTTCTGATACCCCTCCCGCCGTGAACCACCATGATAGCTGCACCAATCTGCCAAACTTGCAAAGTACAGTATACCCTCAACCACCATTTTTTCGAGCGAGGTGAGCGAGAGTTCTTGAAAGTAAAAGCTAAAATGACAACAACAAGCAAATTGCGGACTACCAAAACACTCCGCCCCCCCTCTCCTGCACTATTCTCACAAAGTGGCACCATAAAGACACAAGCCCTCGTACCCCAGCGTCAAACTCGTTATCACCTCAGGATCCACCTCTTTCTCGTCTCCCATCCAAGGCGGTACACCCCAGGCACTCGGCATACTCTCCACCTCGGTATCTCCGGATCCAGGTGCGCTGACCGTCCATTGCGTCCGTTGTATCTTCGCGGCCGAATTGTTGAACCTCGCCTCATCTTCTGGAAGGTCATCAATGAAGCCGTTTTCGGGGTCATTGTCCGGCGTGTATCCCAGAATTTCTCCGTCGGGTGATAGCTGGAAATTGGACGGGTCGAGGTGATGAAGTGTGAAGGGCGCCTGGTTGGGATGTTCGATAAGGAAATCCCAGTGACCGTCGGATAAAAAAGGAGAATTCGAAGAGGAAGGTTGTAGAGGTAGGATATCGGGAATGTCGGCTTGAGTGGAAGAGGATCCGCCTGAGGAAAGTTGAGCAGGAGTAGGTTGACGATCGTGCTTGAGGAGGCAAACGGGGGGAAGCCATGACACCGGTATTTCTCTCGGTTTGGGGAGCGGGGCCGGAGGCGGTGGAAGTACCGGAGAAATGCGAAGATGATAATTTGGAATAAGCTGAGTAGGAAGTGGCAATGGTTTAGGGAGTGCTCGACAAATGAGTTTTTGGAGTCGGCTCGAGGTGTGGCTTCGCGCTTCCAGTTTTGGCGGCGGTTCAAGTTTTGGTGGAGGTATTTCTGGTGACTGTGAATGTTGATAAGATCGTCAATAAGCGTGAGAAGGAAGTGGAAGGGACCGGTACGAACTGGTGGGCGGGGCTGAGGTTGAGGGTTGAAGCGGGCTTTCTTGCAAGGGTGAGGTGCGGCTGGCTCGTCCACGTCCTGGATTATTGAACATTCAGAATGGTACTCATTCATAATGTTACTCGTCGCGAGTCGCTTCCTGCTACATACCATCAGGTCATCGCTGTCGCTGTCGTCGCTGAGCGTGAGGTCTATGAAGTCACACGGCCCCTGTAGCATCTCGACGTCAGTCTAAGGTTTCTCCATCCTTTTTTGTCAACGAGAACCGCACCTTTTCCTTCTCCTTGCCCTTGCCCTTGTCCCCACTGCACTGTGCAGGCTCGCGCTTTCCAATGTAACTCGAGATCTTGAACTTGTTGACGGATGTCGAAGCGCGTGGATCTCCGTCATACTGCTTCCCGCTCACGTCACTAGTCGTCCGTGGTCGTTTCTGCCCATTGGACAGCGAGAGCGGCGCGGCCAGGGTTGGCTTTGCGGGAGGTGGAGAAGTGGGCGTTGAGGGAGGTGAAGGTGAGTCGGGGAGAGAGTTGTTCGTCAGCCCGAGGGCGTAGGCGAGCAGAGCCATTCAAGTGTCGTACTCTCGCTTTTGATATGATATCGTCGGTCGCGCGGTGCAGAGCAGGTTTGTGGGTGGAGGGAAGCGCAGTCGGCGACCCAAGAACCGAAGCCATCTCGCGTCGTCGCCTCGGCTTAGACATCACAGCAAGAGCAGCGCAGGATACATTTGGTGATGATTTTGTGCATCTTCATACCTTTTAGACTTGTCGCCTGAACGCAAGTGGACGTGCCAGAAGGCCACTTTTCAGCCCACGCAACAACGCCACTCTGTTCCTCGTCTGTAAAAGTAGCCACGAAACACTATCGCACGCAACATATCTGAAAGACAAAAGCAAGATTATGATCCATCGCCTTTGAGGTATACAACAAAGTCATCAGAAAAGTCTAAAGAGCGCCACAAAAGAGGTCAGCTTGAGTGACTTCAGCGACTTCACGCGAAGCTGGGCAGGAAGACTCACGAGAACCACCAGACCATTCCCACGCTCAAACATTTCCAATATTTTGTCTGCCCATGACCTTCGCCACCCTCATGCATCCCCACCCCAGCTGCCCATCAATCCAACCTCAAGCGAGTCTGCCTCTTCGATCTCTGCCTTTCCGCCAGGTTGTACGGGAGCGAACTTGTGCATAGTCTGGACAATGAGTTGTATGTCGGAAAGAGCGTGATCCATCGCTACGCGAGCCATTGATATGGTGAGAGCTTCGTAGCGACTGAGCAGCAAATGCGAATCAATCGCCACACGCTACGGCGACGCGCGAAAGGGGCCACTTACACGTGAAGAGTACAGTCAGAGACTGTCAATGTCCGACTGACATCGTTAGGACGCAGTAGTTCGTCGACTTCGACGACTTGCTTGACGAGAAGTGCGTTCGCGGCGGAAGGAAAGGGTAGCGCAACGTCACTGACGGACCCAACGGCGTCAGCTTGGCCCGAGCTTACTTCAAAAGGAAAGTCACTGACACCTTGTGCCAATTTGAGCGATCTTGCGCGAGTTGTGGTGGCATGTTGGAGCACGGGAGTTCGTCGATCGCTTTCGAAACTCCTTCGGTTCGAGCTGCCCCTCAAACACTCTCTTTCCTCGGACCACACGCGCAACTCGACTTCAAAGAGTAGTACCTCATTCAATGCGCCGCTCTAATCGAGCTCTGACTCAAAAGGCTTCGCAGGACAACATACCCCGTAAGTCGATCCTTGAACCTGGCAATTCAAACAACAACTCACCACATCCCCGCCCCAGCGCCACCCGACGTCCTCAGCCAAGCCTCAAAGCCAAAAGTCATGACCTCAGCTGCAGAAAGCAAGACTAGCAAGGTCGGCAAGGCCAAGAGCTGCGGCATAGCCAAACTACGCGAGCGAGTTCAAGCGGTTCAAAATAAAGCGAGGCCACCACTCGCATCGGCGGCCAAACCACTCCGTCAGGATTCGCCACTAGTAACTGGGAAGCCGACGAGTCTTTCCACCCGAGCACGAGCGAAAAAGTCGCCCGTGAGGACTACCAGCAATCGAAAACAACAAACAGTCAATCAGGTCGCCCCACTCCCTCGCTCCCCACGCCCTGCCCGAAAAACATCCCGACAGCCCTCTTCCGCCGTCAAGCCACAGCGAACAGAGTCAAACCTCAAGATTGAAGTTCCGCCGCGCGCGCCTACTCCGTCAGACGATGGCTCAGAGCTGTCTTATGTGACCGTCGACTCAAAAGGCGAACCTACTCGACCTCTTCCAATCCTCGAGGGCACTTTGAGAGAGATCGACAACTCTCCACTCGCTCCAGAACGCGAAAAATCGCCCCTCATCCCCGACTCGAGAGCAGCCTCACCTTGGCCTGCTGCTCAGCCTCGCAGTGATACCGTCGATGCGAATGTTTATCAATTTGAGGAATTGGTCGACGGTTTCGGCTCAGAAGATGCGAAGGAGGAATTGGATCGAGAGTTCGCTGCGGTGCAGGAGGAGGAGGAGGAGGCTGAAGAAGTTCAGGCCGACGACGACTTCCTTCCTCCGCCACCAGCGCAACAATCTCGAAGGAGGCCTTACGAGCCTAAACGCCCACGCGAGGAGCCGGCAAATCGTCAGAATTCTCATTTTTCGTCAACTTCACAAGTCGATTACGACGTCGAAATGGAACCTCAGGATCTTCTCGCCTCGTTCCTGTCGGCTGATCGTGCGGTCAAATCAGCTCGTCCGCGACGAAAAGATTTTGATGAAGACGAAGAAGTGGAGGTTATCGCCGGGCCTTCGGGTGAGACGCTGGGTTCCGCGTCAGTGCAAGAGGTCGAGGAAGAACAAGGCGCGAACTTCGATGAGGAGGAGGATGGCAGCGACGAAGATTTGCCCGACTTCGACGAGGTACTAGTCAAAGCGAAGGAGAAGGGAAAAGCGGCTTCGAAGCCAAAAGAGAGAGGTGCAAGCTTTAGATCCGAGAAGCTGTCCTCATCTTCTGCTCCATCGAAAGTGAAGGGGAAAGGACGAGGGACACCCTCGCGCACGAAGGCATCGCAACCTGACTCCGACGGGACCGACTACTCCGTCGACTCTCCTCCCACATCTAAATTAAAGAATATCTCACACGAGGGAAATGGAAAGGGAAAAGCAAAGTCGACTGCGAAGGGCAAAAGCAAGCCGAGAGATAGTGGACCGGTGGATACGGAGGCTCTTCTGGATCTCCTACCGAAGCGGAAGAGACGGGTTGAGCTCGTGGTTGAGCTCGATAGTGATGATGAAGAGGGAGAGACTACCGACTATGATGAGGATGCAAAGTGGGTGTTTCTACGTCGACTTTCGCAGTTCGAGGACTGACAGTCGATCATCGCAGCACAACTAATCGCAAGGGCGCAAAGGCTGGGAGAAAGAAAACTCCATCTGCTTCCAAATCAAAAGCGAAGTCAAAGAAGCCTCCAACGAGGTCCAAAAAATCAGCTGGGAAGAGAGTTGAAAAGGAAGATCAGGCCGACGAGCTTGATTCGGTAAGTGATCTTTTCTTTCGTGGATATACTATGACAATATGTTGGCTTGGTAATTGAAAGTTTGTTGTGGTTGCAGGAAGCCGAACGTGGGAGACAGAAGCGGCTCAAGGAGTACCACGAACTCGCCAACTTCAAGCTCGGCACTGAAATTGTGGCATAGAAATTGCTCAAAGACTCGACGTTCTTCAGTGGGAATCAGAACCTGTCCTCTCGGGATGTTGTGGCAAGTTGGAATTTATTTTGTTGTCGAGGAGTGCAAGACCGCCGGCTACGCCAATGGCAGTGATTGAGCAGACCTCATATACTACGCCCAATCGAAAGACAAGCCACTCACATGACGTTCTGGTAGTCGCCGTTCCTCTTCTTCGGTCGCGGCTGAACTTTTTTTCTTTGTACGGGCACGGCAGCAAGCAGAGGGCTGGCAATCGTGCGAAGACCTTCGATCTCGCCAGCGTCTCTCGTTACCCAGGACTGTCTCAGTTATTGAACAAAATTCGATTCATCGCGAAGAAGCAAGCAAGTTTGTGTGCAAAATAAGGACGCCCGGCCTTTTCCTAAGCCGCGCTAGCCTTGTTCTCACCCTGCTTCTTGAGGTTCGCTTGAAGCTTGTTGATGAAGACTGCATGAGAGCATTTCGTCAGTCTATATTCCTCTGCCAGCTTTAAAACGAGTTTGAAGTTAGAGACGCACGACTGTCCATCATTTCAAAGGCTTTCAAGATCTTGGTCGTGCCTGCATGCATGGTACGATGTATGAGAGAAAGAGCATCCAATATTCAAACGCTCAAAGAAATACCTGGGTCAAAGTGGAGAATCATCATATACTCGTTCGTGTAGGGACTGTCATCGACGGCCTTCCCCTGCGCCGTTGAACCGATGTCGTGGATTCAGCGAAATCCGTGCGAAGAGGTGGGCAGGCAGAGACGCACATCGGTGTTGATCCATACTACAGCTTTATCTTTGCTCTGAATGATCTCCTTAGGCTCGTTGAACTTTTGAAAGAAAAAACGGAGTCAGACCAAATGGGATGACGTCTCGACCGCGGACTTCGCCACTCGCCTTAAACTCTTTGATCTATAAAACGTCGTCAGTATCCCTTCCCAGCTCACATATGAAGAGTAAACTAACGATGTTGTCATGAAGGTGGTGCATGAAGCCGATCAGAGCAGTCTTATTGAAACCGTTCGGGGATCCGAAGCCGCCGAGAGAAGCTGGGAGACGCAAGTCAGCTGGTAATTTCCTCTTCAACGACAGGTCCGACTCACCTGGACGGAATTGGTAATTGAACTCGGTGGAATCAGACATCATATCCCTAACCTCCTCGAAGGACCATCTGAAGGAGGGAGGGGCATTAGTTGCGACCTCGGAGGAGCGAAGACGGCGAAAGCGCCTCCTTGTTCAATGCGGCGATGTAGGCCAGAGCAGCAGCCTTCTGTTCGTGTTGCGACATTGGGTAAGGCTTGATTGTGAGGTGTGTTGGTGACTGGAGAAGAGGAAGAGAGAGCGAAATAATTTCGCCGGGGCCTTTTCCTGCCCGACTTCGGATGACACCCGACATCACGACACCCGACACTACCAGTACACGAGTTAGGAAAAAGGTATTGCCCGAATAAGACGACGAGCCTAGCGTACTGACTGTCGTCTGGAAAGCCGGTGTTTGCAGAACAAAATAGGTATATGTAAGATATGCGGGTATTGTGCTGTGCAGAGTGAGAGCCTTGCTGAATCCTTCCCTGTCCTCATCGGAGTCCGAAGCCCTCGCTGGGTAGGATGAGCACATCAGAACATTGGAACCCTGTCGTCGATGAAGACGGAAAACGGACCTCTCTTCCATTGCCGTTACCAGGCGACTTTCCATGGTTTGAGCGTCTCGATACCGGTATAGTGAAAGCTCGTTGAAGCAGGTATGTGATTGCGGAAACCTTGACTGTAATAGGGATCATCAGCGTTGAGAGCGCAAAAGCGAAAGATGGAGATGGCGCGAACGGTTTCATCTCCCATGCACGTCAGCCTGCAAATACGCGCAACCTTAGTCACCATCCAGGAATCGGAAGGTGAATAATCTCACTTGAGTTGCAAAGCTCCACTCCCAGTGGCTGGAATGCGATCTGTTCCCGTGATGAAAGACAATAGCTGTCGTTGTCGTTCCACTGTCATCTGTGAAAAGACGGTCCAGAAAAGCCTACAGCCCGCCGAGAAAACGATCAGCCTTCTCTCAAAGCTCCTTCTGAGTCTTGAGACTAACCAAACAGTCGGATCTCCTTCGCCTGAGAATCCTCCAGCGTAAATGGTTACACTCTTTAGTTGATCTATGTCCAGGGGCTCTGTGCTTCCTCGCACGAGAAGCTCAAGCTCCTCTCCCCGGAAGAGGCTGAAGGAGTTTCCGGAAGTGACCTGTTCGCACATTCATCAGTCAATTAATCCGCACGGCGGGCCGCAGGCGCTACTCACCTCAGCGAATCCAGTGGCGAAAGATTGGAATTGAGCCTCAATAGAAGTATTAAGTACAAAATCGCAATACTTTCTCACGAAATCTGTCCCCAATCAGAAGAGAATTAACCCCCATCTCAACCTCAGATGCGACGTTCACTCACCTTCCCGATTTTCCTTCGTCACCACCAAATCTTTACCTCCCGGAACCAATTCCACTTCCTGCACTTCTCCCCATGCTTCATAATCCCCCACAAAAGTCCTACAGAACACTTCTGCAACATCTCCCTTGAAGTCGAGAAGTTGTTGGAGTCCGCGAGCGAGGGCAGGTCGAACGACGGCGAGGTCTGCGAGACCCACGGGCTCGTTCTTCAATTTCTTGAACACTGCCTGATCGAAAGTGAAGTATCAGTGGTGACTGGGAGGACACGAATCGGAGAGAAGCAGAGGTACGAGTGGGAGCGGGACGTCTAACGTCACGCTGTTATAGATGGCAAGGGCGACCGTACAGCCGACGAGATAAAACTCGTCTAACGAATCGAGAGAAGCGGGATTGAACCAGCAAAGGTTCGAATCTTCGTCGTGTTGAAACATGCCGAACTTGAGGAGAAAAGGGAAGCGGTCAGGATCGTGCTAGCCGGAGACGCTTAAAGGCGAGAAATGATGGGACACACTTGAGGGTCGAAAAGTTGCCGACAAAGTAGAAGAAACCACTCTTTCCTCAATCCACCAGCATCCAGTCCTTCTTCGCCTTCGAAAGAAATCTTGAGACTTTTCTTGAGCTCGCCAGAGGAGGCGGAGATCTGGGTTGCGAAGGAGGTTTCGATCAGCTGTGTATTTCAACCAAGTGGATTCGGTTGATCACGAAGGAGAACCTTACCTGACGCAAAGAATCTTGAACGAGATGTGAGCGCCGAACTCGAATGATGAGGAGCGGGTTTTGTGGCCGACTGCCGTAGAGCGTATTCCGGACCGCTTCTTGCTGAAAGGGGCAGGGGGTAGGGGTAGGTTTCGCATTAGTTGCGAACCCTACACAGAAGGGAAGGGCGATATCCAGATCATTTGCTTACTGCTTTTTCTTCCTATCAAGATTTTTGCGGTACGATTAGCTAGAAAGAAACTAAGACCGATGAAGCGAGTGAGGCATAGCTCACCATCTGACGTCTCCCATCCCACGTGAGAAGTAAGATCTTGATTCCGAGAGAAAGCAAAAATGGATATTGACATAAAGAGAAGTATCTGCAAGATATAATTCAGCCTTGGAAAGTTGGGTGGAAAAGAGTAGAGGCCCGGTAAAAGCTCACCCAGCTCTCGATTCCCAAATCTGAAAAGAATCGATCAAGGCTGCTGGACCTAGTGTATCCAACAGCGTGCAGTAGAAAGTCGCCAATGGAAGTCCCGCTCTCTGATTTGCCGCAACTGTACACAGTTTTCGATTTTAGGATTCGGCCGAACGATTTGCAACCCCTGTCTATTCCGCCAGCAGATTTTTGAAGCTTTACGAAGCTGTACTCACAAAGCAATGCTCCGACTCGCGAAGCAGCCATAACACCCCAATCGGCCGCATGACCACCTTTTATCGACAAGCTCCCACCAACCCGCAATGAGATGAAAGCTATGATCATTTCTACCTTTTCTTGCAGTAGAGATGGAGGGTAGGAGGGTTGAAGAAGGTGGCGTACTATGGAATCTTGTTGCGGTCGAGAGAGATTACTGATTCTGTCACACCGATTCTCATTTTTAGTTTTTTTTTGACAATACCGGAGTAAGTGGGATAAGTGGAGAAAGAGAGGACTTACAATCCAACCAACCGAGAAACCAACCAACTTCGCTTCGTACCATCCGGCGTCCACCTACTGAGCAACAGCGGACACTCGAGTAGAACTACAGCCCAACTTCCATCGCTTTCCCATTTTTGTCCTATGCCAGGCCTCCTGAGGAAACTCTCAACATTATTCCGCAAAGCCTCGAGTGCAGTGGGGTGCTCTTGTATCAGGTCGTAGTACAGTGTGATTGTTTGCAAGGTAGGAAAAGTGGTGGAGGTTTGAGTGGAGGATGGGGAAGTAGGAAGAAAAGACGATGAGAGAGCGGGTAGGGAGGAAAATATGGTGGTCGTTTGAAGGAGGGCGGAGATTGCGCTGGAGTGAGAGTTGGAGTTGTCGTCGGAAGATGAAGCTACGCGGGACGGAGAGCGAAGTTGTCGAGCGAGTTGTTCGATATCTGATTCGTTTATAATCTGATTCGGTGGTGCTACTATTCAGAGAACATTGATTTCATCAGCACCTCCCCTTCTCAAGCTGCATACTCGGCATTTCTCCGCAGGTGACGCCAAGCCCTCGACCCATCGACGCCTCACTCACCTGGTGCAGCTCCTGGATAATCCAAATCATTGACAGTAGCACAAAGTGGACAAGTAAAGCATTCCCTCCTCTCGTACTGCAACCTACTCGCACAGCAACAACAAACGCCACTCCAAGTTGGTCTCCCCACCAAAGGCGCCGTAGTTGGCGGTCTCTGCGGCGGTGGTACGCCCCAGATGACTGGCTGTCTCCTCTGTGATCCGCTCGATGACAAGGGAGCAGAAGAAGGTCGTCGATGGGAGAGGATTGGAGGAGCGGCGGCACCGCCGAAGTAGAATGATTGACCTGGTCGCCACTCGGAAGGTGAAGCTGATTGACGCGGCGGTGAAGGGAGGTCGGATGGTAGTTGGATTGCGGTGGAGGGAAGGAGGTTTGAATTGCGAGGTGGAAGTGGAGGTGGTGAAGTGGAGAGCGATGACCCGAGACGAGGTGGAAGAGCTGGCGGACTTGAAGTGGAGATGGAAAGTGGCCGCGACGAGGAAGGTCCTGGATGCGGTGTGCCGGTGTAGCTCGACCGATGAGAATCTAATGCCTGCCGCCGACTCATGTCGACGCTGAAAAGCTGAAATTGAACTGAGTTGAGGAGGGAAGGAAGCAGACACTGCGCCCGCGCTCATCAGGATAGACATTCTCCGCGCCTTTCAAGTTTTGACGTCGCACTTTGCCACGAGCCAACCTCATACAGTACGAACGAACGACTTTTCACGACCTCACCATGTTTCCTCGGCTCTCTTCATTCCTTCTCGTACGTCCTAATGCTCGCGCACATGCCCCGTTGCTCACGTCCTGTCAAAACGCAGCTCGCATTGGCGGCGCTCTCAGTATCGGCGCAAACTACAAACACAATAGCTACCACTACCGCAGCCTCGGGCACAACAGCCCAGGGAACAACTACTCCTGTCGCAAACGCCACAGTCACTTCAGCTGCCCGCAACTCGACCACAACTCCAGCAGCCGCGGGCGGGAATCAAACGCAGACTACTGTTGTCGGCAATAGTACCGTCGTGCAAACAATCACTGGAACAGCTGTAGCTAGTACGTCGCTCTCTTTCAGGCAACTTCTCGTAGCGTCCGCTCACCGGTCTCTATTCCTGTTCCACCTACCTCCCTCCTATCCCTTCGTGTCCGTCCCTCGCGCATCTTCAAAAGCTAAAATCAGCGCAACGGCAATCGGTCCAGGAGTATCAATTTCAGGCGTAGCATCAGGTCCTGGCGACGGGTCAGTCTTCTGCTTCGCTTTCTGTTTTTTTGTTCGGCTGCGAAGGAGATGCGTCGTTCAGGAGTTGACTGTTTCTCGCGCGCAGGTACATTGCGGCTGGGATTAACTTGGCCTTGGATACCAAGTTGTGGGTTGCTGTGGGAGGATCGGCGGTCGCGGCGCTCGCTGGGTGGACTTTGGTGTAGAGGAGCACAGGTGGGGAGGACGATGGACACTTTCGACAGACACTTATTAGGAGCAGACCTTACTGTGGGACAACAACTACTTGCATTTCAGCGTTTGACTCTTATTCTTCTCTAGACTTGAAAAGTGCGTTTTGCGGGAACTGATATTGCGACATTGCCTCGCTCGGCCGCGGCGCATCTCTTGCCGCATCCCATCATGTCGACTCAAGATTGCGCCGATTGTGAACCTTCCTCATCTTCCTGTGACCTTGCTCCAGCCGCTGTAGCTTCAATACCGACCATAGACCCCATCCTCGACCCGACAACCTTCATCCCACCCAACCTCAACCAAGATACGCCAAACGAAGAGCTCCCTCGCGTCGTTATAGAGTTCTGCGATCGCTGTCGCTGGTCAGTCGGCGTCCCTACCTGAACTTCTTCCGTCTAACGAAACTGAAGTTTGCGCCTGCAGGCTGCATCGCGCAACTTGGACTCTCACCGAGGTTCGCCTATCCATCCTCGCGATCCTTCCTCATTGCACGTCAAACTTACGCTTTTCGTCAACGCCAGCTCTTCCTCACTTTCCCCCCTATATCAACACCAACTCCCTCCGGCCTAAAAGCAATCTCTCTCCTCCCTCGATCCGACCCAGAAACAGGCGGTCGGTTCCGAGTGTGGCTATATCGTTCTCGAACAATCGAAGAAGAATTCGAGCAGACTATCGGGAAAGAAGCTTGGGCTGGAGCTGAGCTGGTTTGGGATAGGAAGGTGGAAGGGGGCTTTCCGGAGATGAAGGTGCTTAGTGAGTTATCTGTTTGGTGGCGTTGGGTTGGTGGAATGGCATGAGAGGGTGGCTGATGGTTGTCTGAGTGTAGAACAGAGAATCAGGAATTTGATCAGCCCCGAGAAAGCGTTGGGGCATAGTGATAAGGATGCCTTCAAGAAGGGCAAGGTGGGGGAGCTGGTAGCGGAAGAACAAAAACCGACTGAAGGGGAAGAAGTCAAGGAGGACGAACCGGTGGTGGATTATTCTCCACAGTTTAAATGCTGAGAGAACGTATGTGCGTTATCCTATGAGTCGTTCTAAAATGGCGTTGCTGAACCAGACTTACGGTACCTCCAGGGCTTCAAAGTTTGAGAGCTTGTGCTGGTAGCTCAATTCTATCCCCGATGGCAGTAACGTCAATCATAACAAAAATAGTAAGGTTGCGGATGATAAGGGTGGGCAATAGCGGACATTGCTGGCTACGACTGAGCGATTGAGACGACGTCAAGGCCTCAATCAAATTGCAAAGCTTCGAGTCCAACGGGGACCAGACGCAAATTGATGGGGGGTTCCAGGAGACTTCTCATATCGCCAAGAAGGATACCCACTTAATTAAAGGGTACCGGTACGTCCTTCGAATACGATAGCCCAAGATCATATCGGATCTGCATCTCATCTACTGAATCGTTGGCGGTGCAGTCCCGTGAAAGATTCTCCACCCTTCAAGCTTCAAGCCTCTCCTCTCCTTCCTTTTTGCACGTGCCAAGAAGGACAGGTAGTCTGAAACACGAGAGCCAAGAATAGGCATTTGACAAGGGTTCAGACCGTTTGCATTTGAGCTGGGGAGTCTCGGGAGGCGCGTCAAGGCGCGTGCGAAGGGCTGAACGTCTGAGATTCGGCACCTGTTGGAGGGATTGAGAGACACGGAACACGTCGGTACCGACTAGGATGCTTCTGCCTCGGCAGGAAAAGGTTGCGCATACTTGTTGCAGCGTTCGGGGAATCAATGTACTTTGGCTGAAGTAAAAGCGAAGGTCCGCGAAGACCGTACTTGAAATCCACGAACAAGAAAGACACCGCGTGACTTAATAACAATATCGGTAAATCTCGAATATGCGACTTTCCGAGAGGTAGGTGCCATGCCGAGCAGGTGAGACTTTCTCTAGAAGCGTGAACGAGGGGGTCAGCTGTGAGTGAGGCACGGCACGACGAAGGCGGGCGTCTCGCTGGGCGGGTCCTTCCCTTCCAAAGATGAGCCTCGTGCCCAGAGACTAAAGGGTGATCTGCGTCACGGGTTAGTTGCGGAATTACTTGACTTTAGGCTTGGGGCAGGTATCTTGGGCAAATGATGATCGTCCTCCTGCTTCGGAACTGGCGCCGGGAGAGCCCCACTTCTTTTATCCACTACCGTCCTGCTTCTCTTTCTCTCTCCTTCATACTTGATCCCACTCTTTCTTTTACACATACGCATATCGGAGTCTCTCGGCCCCACATCGAACCTCTTCACACGTCCATACGCCGACGTCTCGGACTGGACACCATGTCCATGGACCTCCTCCCTTTGACCTCTTTTCTCAGCCTAGTTCTCATTGCTCCGTACTTTCTTCACTCTTCGTATCGCTCGTAAGTTTTCTCTCCTTTGCTATCTTACCCGGCACCCCCGCACCTACCTATCAAACCCCGCGCGCCCAGCACTCCTGTCGACTCGAGGACGCTGAGTCCAGGTCTCGAGAGTACTATGAGCCGTTACTGACTCGGCCTTTCCCTTTTTTCCTCACAGGTACATTTCACACGGTAGGATTATACCTTTCCCACCCCCTTGGGAGGCAGTCCTAATTGTTGGAGCTTTGCAGGGCCAGGAGGACTCGGGCAAAATTATCGCGGGTGGATAACGTCGTTCATATTCCGCCTTGCTATCACTATCGCTGGCAAGGAGGTACATAGTACCGATGTTACGTTCCTGAAGGAGGCGATAAAAAAGGGCGAGACCAAGAGATGGTTGAGAGATGAGGACGTACCTAGGAGGAAGGGAGCCGCTCCGCTCATGCTGCCCTTGTGAGTCGCAGGTCCGCGGAGCCATCTGCTCTGAAAACCAGCTAACCCTTCTCAAACCGCTTCCGCTTGTTTTCTCTACAGTCCAATTCCACAACGTCACGTCGTCGACAGCGAGAATTTTGACCTCGCAATTGTAAGTCATCTGACTGAACCACTTGCCCGTTTGCGTCTGTCGCGACGCGTGCGCGCTGCACCTGACGCTAATGCCAGACCCGCTTCCTCAGGCGCAACTCTCCATCTTCACTTCTCTCGCCCAACGTTTCCCCACTTTAATTCGATTCGGCTGCTCCAAGTTAGAGCACGATGGTCCAGCACTCTATGCCAAATCTCCCGCGAACCCTTCTGCTCTCGCCCCACTCTCCGAGCTGATGCATATCCATCTCTCGCCCTTTTCCTTCCCATTCTCCTACATTCCGAATGCCTGTTGCCCAACTCCAGCCCCGACCGATCAGGACACGTACATGCCACTCCCTTCACCCGCCGCACAGAGCATTCACATCACTCTCAGCCCGAAAGATGCGGTACTTGCTATCGAGAGAGGATGGGCATTGAGACACCCGGCCAGCGGAAGTCCACCTCGTCCGATCCCTCCGTTGCCAAAAGGAATGGTGTTGGTATTCGCACCGAGGGACGCGGAGGAGTTGGAGGTGATGAGGAGGTTTTGTGAAGCTTCGGCGGCGTTTGGAGCCGGGACGGTGCCGCCTTTGGGGGAGGATGAGTGATGGCTAGTGAGGGACTATGTAGAGGGGATCCATGTGTTGTGTAAACCGCCCTGTCTTTGCATCCTTTTCGCCCAGACATTCAGAAGCGCGAATCAGAATGCACCACCTGTACTGTAACGGTTAAGCAGACACGACAGTCATTCCGCAAGTGAACCTCGAGACAGCATGAATTAAGGTGACAGCATGTTTTTGACATTCCTAACCGATACATCTAAAGAGCACCCACCGACTTCCCGGACCACCTGCCCTCATATACAACTCAACATCCAAAGCGGTGCACTGTGAACAGATCTGACAGAGAGGGACGCAAAAGTTAGCGCTCATTCTCGTTCGAATCATAATCAAATTGTGCGAAAGAGGTGGATAGGCTGAGTAGTCAGAAGAGTGTGATATCATCGACAATCGCTCCGGGCCTCTCCAACGACACCAGAGCCTACGAGAGGGCATCGAAGGGAGAACAAGAACGAAAGCTCGGTAAAGAGGTGCCAGTAATAGAAGGACGCCACCTAGACAGTCCGGTCATCATACCAGAGCCATGGAAAGGAAACCAGAAGGTACCACGAAAGAGGTTGAAAGTACTCACGTTTTACAACATTGAGGAGCGCGAGTTGGGGCTGCCGGGCGACGCGAAGTAAAGAACAGGAGAATGAAGGGGCTGGAAGGTCAATAAGTGTGTTTGGGTGAAGGGGATGAGCTACACGGCGAACTGAAGAAGGAGAGCTCGGAGATGGAAAATAATTGTGGTGAAGCGAAGGAAATCAAGTTGCGCGCGGCGGGTAGACCACGGAAAACTTTGTTGTTCGAATCTGTACTGCCTTCAAGCCGACCGGCCTAGCGATTATTCCTCGTGTCGTTCATCATGGTAAGCCTCAACATTCGGTTGCGTATGGCCAAAGGAAAGACAGGGCAGGGAAACGAAAAGCGCGAGTTCGGCGACTTGGAACGGAGGCGAGGGACCGACGATAGAGCGAATTTCGACATGCACACGACGCGGGCGCACGGAAGTGAGGATGGCGCGTGGGCATGGCGGTCCGGAACAGGGTCGATGGAGAAGGTGGTGTTGGGAATTATGGGTTGGAAAGAATGGAGCGAAGAGGCGACGGGATGGGCACACGCAGGACAAATTCGCGCACAGACGATCGGACGCTGACCTGCTGCCCTTTCTTCCGCCCAAATAGTCTTCCATCAACGTCTCCAAGCGGAGAAAGTGAGTTTTGCTTCATGCTCAGCAAAACCTTGGCCGAATTGCTGACCTTTTCCCCCAGGTTCGTCGCCGACGTGAGTTTCGAGGTCTGGGAGGTACGGTTTTGAGAGCGCAGGAGCTGATCGTGTGCTTCTATCTTGCTCGCCTACTACAGGGAGTCTTCTAGTGCGTTGTTCGACTTCCATCGAGGCCCAGGAGCGGTTCGCTGACCTGCTCCCGGTGTCCACAGCGCCGAGCTCTCCGAGTTCTTCACCCGTACCCTCTCCTCTGAGGGATACTCCGGATGTGAGGTTCGCGTCACCCACGCTCGCACCGAGATCATCATCCGCGCCACCCACACCCAGGAGGTTCTCGGAGAGAAGGGACGTCGCATTCGCGAACTCACCTCGCTCGTCCAGAAGCGTTTCAAGTTCCCCGAGGGATCCGTTGAGCTCTACGCCGAGAAGGTCCAGAACCGTGGACTCGACGCCGTCGCTCAGTGCGAGTCCTTGAGGTACAAGCTCCTCGGTGGTCTTGCCGTCCGTCGGTGAGTTTGGGATTTTGAGGGATGTGCAACCGGACTGGGGCTGACTCGACTTTTGGTCTTCAGTGCGTGCTACGGTGTCCTCCGTTTCATCATGGAGTCTGGCGCCAAGGGATGCGAGGTCGTTGTCTCGGGTAAATTACGTGCCGCCCGAGCTAAGTCGATGAAGTTCACCGACGGTTTCATGATCCACTCTGGACAGGTCTGTCCTTCGACCTTTTCCTTTTTCATTCGCTTTTGCTGATTACTTTCTCCTTCCTCTTGTTTAGCCGGTTCGCGACTTCGTTGACCAGGCCGTCCGTCACGTTCTCCTCCGCCAGGGAGTTCTCGGAATCAAGGTCAAGATCATGAAGGGTTGGGACCCAGAGGGCCTCAAGGGCCCCGCCAAGCCCCTCCCCGACGTTGTCACCAGTACGTTCTTTCTCGACTGGTTCGGATAATGGAAGAGCTGACCGAACACGCGTTCCCTCAGTCGTCGAGCCCAAGGAGGACTCCCCTACTTCCCTTGTCGCCGCTGGACAGCCCGTCTCCGAGC
>JASZXU010000280.1:0-26790 GCA_035521515.1 Phenoliferia sp. Uapishka_3 | reverse complement strand
ACGTATGAGATGGGGAGGGGAGGGGAGGAAGGGAGCTGGAGATGGAGCTGGAGCTGATGGGTTTTGGTTTTGCTGAAGCAGGACTTCAATGAGAAAATCGTGAAGATTAAAGCGGCGCAGAAGAGCTTTGGGGAAGATAAAGATTGTGCGTTCGAGGCCAAGGTGCGTCTTGAACTTTTATTTTTCTTTCATCCTCTTAAACGGACGTCTCACGATTCCCGACCGCCACGCAGATGGTTGACGACCAGATCAAGCTACTCGTTTTTCAGGAATCTCTCGAGAAGGAATCTCTTGGGAAGAGCTTCGTTGGTCTGAGCGTCAATGAGACGATACGAGCTTGCATCCTCGGAGGATTTTCGAAGAAGGTCGACAAAATTAAGAAGGACTTTGGAGTCACGGATAAACGGTCCGTTCTTTCTCCTCGTCCTCCCCGCTTCCTTCTGGTCCCATACCATTCAGAACTGACTCGGAAGGCAAATGTCTCCACAGGTTCTGGTACGTCAAGATGAAAGCTCTCGTCGAAATGCGCGACTGGGACGGACTAGAGACTTTCTCGAAGAAGAAGTCACCGATTGGCTTTGAACCATGGGTTGAGCATCTTATTTCGACGGGAAGTCCGAGGCAGGCGGTTACGTATGTTGCCAAGTGCGAGCAGAAGAATAAGGTGGAGCTTTATGTCAAGGTGCGCTTTCGTTTTTGCCGTCAAGGAAGGGGAAGAGAGAAGAAGGGCGAGCTAGACTGATAAAATTTCCAATGTGTGGTAGTGCGGAGAATGGGTAATGGCTGGACAAGAATGTGTGAGGAGGTCGGATAGGGGAAGACTCCAGTGAGTTGGTCGCGGCTCCTGAAGATTCGTGGATGAGAGCTGATGTTCCCTTGGTGAATGCTTAGGGATTTACGGAGAAGAAGTCCGAACGGAGTGATTTCAGCCGAGCTCGATCAGCTTTTGGATGAGTTGTCGCATGGTGGGATGTAGATGGTTTTTTTCGAGGTTGTATTTGGAAGGCGAGCAGTGACACAGCAGATTACGCGAAGGAAGATATGCTCGAACAAGTTGGTCAGATAGTCGAAATGTGGGCCATCGAAGGACGTGTTTGGCAGTCCAAGAGCCCGAGAGCATCGCGGCCGGCCAAACCCATGGTGAGCTTCTCTCCTTTTACTTCTTCGCAAGGTCGCTCGAATTGAATCTTCTCGAGGTGCAGGCTTTGTTCGTTCGATTCTTTGGCTGATGCGTTTCCCGCCGAGTTGAATTTGCCCCGCGTTTTCCCAGGACGCGCTGACACTCGTTACAACCTCCAGCAGTTTCATTAGGCCACCCTCTCACGGACGCTGGAACCGATAAGGCTGATACGCTGAAGGAGATTCGAGAACACGCCCTCGCCCCTTTGGAATGTCTTCAACATTTCAAGCTCGCCTCTGAGACCGATGGATAGTCGCCACTGGCCAGCAATCAGCGAGTCCACATTGTGATGCTTCCCTGGGATATGAGGCTCACATAGAACCCCGTTAGAGATTCCAGATGCTCACAAGGTGAGTATTCCCATTCTTTGGTGCCTGATGGTTGGGCCGACGATGCGGTGCTGTGGCTGATACTCGTTTGATGATTCAGTTGTTTCATGGATGTTCGACTTGCTGAAAATGGAGCAATTACATTAGAAAGCTAGCAGGTACGTATTGTAACCAATGAGAACTGAACACCGAACCCTCGAACTGACGGACGCTTTGGTAGTACTCCAGGAGCTGAAGACTCGAGAGCGTCGCCGACGAACACCTCATTGATGAGTCGCAAGTAACAACCTCAAAAGCTACCCAGCTTGGAGTGGACTGATTGATTACTCCTGAGATCTACTGATTGCGCGGGGGTCTCGGCTTCTGGATGGTAAATCGAGACATGTTTTCGTTCGCCGGTTTTTGGAGTCGTCGTTGCGGTACAGCTGACACTCGTTTGGTATTCCAGTCGTTTCACTACCTCCTTAAGATCAAGCGGAATCTGGTGCAGATCACTATGACTCTGTACGCTGGGCTCCCTTGGCGAAATTCTCGAATGGGTTTCTGTAGCACGTCCGATGAGGATGAGGCGAACGTCGCGGACGTCGTTGAAGGACTGCACAGACGGACCCATAAGCGCTATCAAAGAGGTCTGTTCTCTCCTCTCTTCCATTATGCCCCAACCAATTGTTCGTCATTGACCTTCATTGAGCTCGGCTTCACCCCTTCCCGTGCCCCTCCACCCTTCCAATGGTCGGTTCCTGGGCTCAGTGACACTCCTCCGCCGTTGCCAGTTGTTTCATCCCCGTTCCATAGTGAATTTAGTCAGCACCATGTGATTCCGTCGTCAACAGAAGAGCAGAACGAACGGGCCCTCAGATCGGATCAGCTCGGATGCCGCCTCCCCTTGGCGTCGCAGCACCCACCGCATGCAAGACAAGCTAAAACTTCTCCCCTCTCCTAGATCTTTAGCTCGGTTCTCACCGGTAGTTCCTCTCTTAGTCCCATACACCCCATCTGATCATCCTTGCACCGAGGGACCAGAATCGTGAATCTTATCAGTGAGTCTGGGGCTTCGAGCGACGCTCTGGGAGGACTCGAGGTGGAAAAGCGAGGCGGACTCTTCTGCGTTCGGCATTAGAGGATTGGGGGTGCTGATGCTGCATGTGCTTGGCTGACCTGGTCCTTCTTCGCAGCTTGCCGGCGAAATCTTCTTTCTCGACCCGGACTCACCTTGCGGCTTCCTCCTTCTCTTCCCTTCGCACGCTTAAAACTACAATCTCTTCACCACCACTTACACCCGCCCCCACTCATATTCAATCTTCCTTCTTCACATCAATAATGGTGCCAAGCTCTTTCATCCGCGGCGTCGTCCTCTCCCTCTTCATCACTTCCACCCTCGCCGTCCCTTCCCGCATCGTCGACGACACCAAGGAGCTTTACAAACGTGACGACCTCATCTCAGACCTCCTTACCGACCTTACACCAGAACATAAGGAAGAAGCGTCGTTGAAAAACTTCGGTTCCGAAGACGCCACCATGCACGGGTACAAGAGGGACAACATTATCGAGGAATTGTGGGAACTTTTGACACCGGAAGAAAAGAAGAAATCAGCGGCAAGTCTGGCGTCGTCGGACTATAAAATGCATGGGTACAAAAGAGAGGTCAGTGGAGAAGCTAAGGAGGAAGCTGGGCTGCGCGGATACAAGTCGAAGTCTAAGAGGTGAGTATACGATCAGGAAGTGGATGTATTTGCTGTGCGCTGACTCTTTTCCTCTCCTTCGTCGCAGGAATGCCAAGGCAAGGATCGAATAGAGTATCGTACCCTTTGGAGCAAACTTCAGCATCGCATAAAGGTTCGTGTATCTTCACGGTGTATTGCTTCCCAGATCTTAACGGATTGTTCCCTCAGGAAGATTGGGAAGCTTGGGGACGAGTCTTGCGCGTGACCAGTCTCGCGGACAGACTTGGGCACAAAGCAGAACATTCGCATTTATCTATACTTAGTCATTCAGAGAGTTTGTAGACATAATCAGCCATCACAGTGTAGATTGGGTTTGGAAACACACGCATGAACATAATTGTCTGCGAAGCACTCAACGCCACCTTACTCACGTGAATCCGTGTGACTAGCTTACTTATGGATTGGACGCACGAGCGTACGGCTGAAAGTGACGAAATCCAGTGAGTCTTTTTGACTGTGGGTTTCTTGCAAGTTGTCGTTGCTTTTCTCACCGACACCGTCCCGCCAGGATCATCGCGACGCTCTTTCCAAAAGACGGCTGTCGAATGGTATTCCAGCCTCGACAGTAGAGTAGTAATTGAGTCAGAAATCGCTGAACTGTCACTTCCTCATGATCATTGATCGTCAGCGCTAAGTACCGGTCGTGGTGTTCGCCCTTCTGATCACTGAAGCGAGCCAGCAAGGAGCCAGTGGTGACGTTTGTTGCGATGATCACGGGAATTTCACTTCGCCAAGACCTGCGCTGATGGACAAGGTAGGTATCCTGTCAGGATTCAGAAAGGGCGCTTGATGCATTGTATGTAGTGGTAGTACAGGGTCAGAAAGTCGCGACGTCAGAGACTCAGAGGGCGCACTGACCCTTCGACATGCCGATCCTCTGAATGGGAGGCTTCAATTGCGACCGTTGACGTGATAGGTTGCTCCACAGGGATGCCAGTTCAACTCAGCCAGCTCGTAGTAGGAATGGTTTAAGTACAGGGTGCAAGCAATGGCTACATTCGCCGGTTCTTGGTGGGTCGGAGGACACCTTCCAAAAGGGATTTTAGTCAGGGAGACACCGGTCCGGCGTTCTATTCTGCAGATGGAGATTTTTTTTCCACGCTGCTGAGAGTGGAGTCTGCCCCGTTAAGCCCGCCAGCATTGGGGGTTGTAATAAGGCAGAAAATCATCCAGGGCGTCGAATGGAAAATCCCTCACAATTTCGCTCCTTGACACCTTCCTATTCAGCTGATTTTTGCACACGCTTGTGTGATGGCCCAACGAAAACTTTGCCGGGGACATACGCGACGGCCGTCGCTGCGGCGAGTTTCCCTTGACGACCAATTGACCATCAGCTCACCTTCTTCTTCTCCACACCATTGTCGACCCTCACATTCTTTTAAACTCGACTTCCAACCTTGAGATCGCTGGCCGAATACTCTTGTGAGGCTCCGACTTGAAGCCTGCAGGCTGGCGCTGACCAAACTACCGTCTTCACAAAAAAAGTACTGTCGTACCACCGACTCTTAGCCTTCTTACCTCTCTGGAGAGGCGTTCATCACCAAACCCTCGTTTCAAAAGCGATGTCAGCTTCTTGGCAACTGCCTTCATACGTCAGACGAGGCGACGTTCAACTCCACCTCAGCGCCAAAGGTGGTATACCGACGCCACCCTACGAGTTCAGAGGAGTACTCTCGGAGGAAGAATATCAGGCGCGTATGGGTGATATCATCCTCCTGCTGAGAAAAGTTGCTTGGAGTCTTGGAGAGCGCGTTTTCCTCCTTTTCGCATTCGCGGTGACAGTGGTGGCGGTAAGAAAATTCTTTCCCTTGTAGCTAAGCTGATCTGACTTCGCCCGCCAAAAGCCGATCGTAGTCTTCGAAATTCTTTCCAAAAAGCTCGTCAGAGAGGCCCAGGACAAAAATGCGCTCCAAACCGACCGTGTCTTCGTTCGAGCCGAAGAGGCGGCGCTCTTCGAAGCGAGGGGCAAAGCACTCGCCGTTCTTGTAGGAACCGGTTTGGTCCTGTGGCTTCCGTATTTCCTTCTCAAGCGCTTGGTAATAGCTCTAACCTCAACCTGCTATTGACGTCAAGCTGAGCATTCGCTGTTTGTAGGGTTACCGACGGTTGGCGGCGTTGCTGACTCGCTTCACCGACGCTGATGCCGGTCGTGGGCCACAACACACTCTGAAATGGTCCCTTCGTGAGCGAAGAGATTGAATGCAAGATATTCATCTGATACTGAAGGGTCCCCAGTGACTACTTCTGCGTTTTCTCGCACTGCTGTCGTCAACGTCACCCTTCCATCTTCCCCCCCGACTAACTTCCATCCTCAGGCTTACCTTCCACCCGTGTGTTACCATTCAATTGAAAAGAATTTCAAATACATTACTGACCGCATTTTGTGTGATTATACAAAGTACATGGGTCGGGCGGATTCCGACAGCTTTACCCAATTCGCGCCACCCCCCGGAGCCCCACCACGTTCAGTTCCAGTGAACGCTAATGACGGAGAATGGGAGGATGAGAAGAGACAATAGCGTCTGGTGTGAGCTTAAGGCTGTGCGATGTGCTGTAATTTGGGGACGCTGGACGTCCAAGTCTATCTGTGCTCCCAGTTACTTCCATTGCACTTCATCAGCGATGAGTGCTGAGATCAGCCCGAAGGGTGCAGTCGGCTCTGAAGTTCCGCGTCTTCCCTCACAATGCGCCCCTTACGCAAAGTTCAGTTCTTCATCATGCGCGATCAGATTGAGACATGGGACAACCAAGACATTTATTTCGACCCACAAATAGTTTTACTCCTATAGCCCCAGTCAAATACATCAACAGACATCAACGTAATTAGAGGTACTTTCCTTCCGCCTCCATCACCGCCTCCAACAGCGCGCCGCGTCCGCCAACGTCGAGCCTCTCTCGAATGATGTATCGCAAGGATTCGGCGCTGGAAACGAGGCATCAGTACAGCTTCGCGAGGAGAAAAGTCAGTAAACACTCACTCAACACTTCCAAATTTGACCTCGATATCGCTCGCGACTTGTGGGAGTACGCCGTCGACCTCAGCCGGGCGACGTTCCTCGTCTGGAGCAAGCTCTTCGCCGCTGACCTCGATAACCACGTTGAAAGTGGCTTTCGCTTTAGGGACGTGCACTTCTGAAGTCATGCGGAGAGATCCAGAGTTCAACAAGACAGCCAAAGTCGGGAAGCTATGGTTGGTGGTGATAATCTCGCGACGAAGACGACGCGCGCAAGTCCACAGGGATGAGACGCGGCTGATAATTGACTGCAAAGCACCGAAAGACTGATCAGCTTGAATGTCTAGAAACTCTGGGAAGCCAACGATTCTACCTTGGACTGAAGGCTTTGGCCCTCTGTCGCAGGGTCGAGTACCCATTGAATGTTTTCGATGACCTTGCTGAAGAGGTAGCGAGTGACCTCGCCTGATAGTCCAGTGACTGCTGAGGGCCGGCGATGAAGGGTGAAGCTAGCGGCACGAACGAGACCTCCGCCGACCTGGAGCGTAAGGTCGAATTCGTCGAGGTGACTGAGACAAACAGATTCCTTCGTAAACTTGACCAGCTTCCAGCCGTGAAGCTTTTGGAGGCCCTCGTATTCGGCTGAATGAGAATTGGTCCTCAGTAAGGGTCAGGGAACGCAGACAACAACGAGAAATCGCACCATTGAGCCGGAATACCTCCGCTTTTGTAGAGATTCTGCCGAGCTCGAGCATGCGGTGCAACTCTTCATTTTCTTTGGCACTCGCAAGTTCCTGTGCCTCGAAGTCGGCGGCCTTCAGGTTGAGCTCGGCGAGTTGACCTTCGGCCTCGGCAGTCTGACGCTCATGAAGCTTAAGTTGTTCACTAGATCCGAACGAGGTCAGCGGACTTTCAGCCAGCGAGTCAAGTGAATTTGGATTGCTCACGTCTGTTCGACAATAGCCTCATGAAGCTGAGCAAGGTCGTCCTGGTCACATGAAGTCAACTCCATGTCTCTCGCGCGCTCCTCTTCTAGCTCCTTCCTGAAAGCGGCGTGACGAGCTTCGAGGTCGGGGATAACCGCATCGAAAGCGGCAGCGTCCACAACATCGTTGTCCTGAAAGTTAACATGTGTGTCAGCGTAGAAAATAGTGGAGCCAGGCGCGAAAGAAGCGTACGGCGCGAAGCCCCTCTAGGTTGTCGACCATGACCTCGATGATCTGAGCGATATTGTGAGAGCGATACGCCATCCAGTCGATCCGACCAGAAAGGAAGTAGTGCGTTTTGATCATGCGGAATTGATTCTGCTCGAGTAAATTCGTTCAGGTGAGACGTCAAGGGTACCGCCGCGAGGCAAAACGCACGAGCATCATGGCGCGGTGAGCTTCGGTAGCAGCCGACCATTCTTTGAAGACTGTTGGCTGTTGTTCAGGATCCCGAAGAGCTTCGTCAACCGAAGCGAGAGATTGGATGGTTTGTTCGATGTCCTCGGAGAGTCGAGTTTGATCCTGTCGCGGCAAGTCTACATTTAGCACCTCGCCCGGATCGAGCTCCGCCAGAAACCGAGAAAAACTCACAGAACGATACAAACTGTGGAAAAGAGCTTTGCATGCGCCGGCAACAATGTGGTCCGCAAATGATGGTGGCCCGCTTGCTATATCGATGAACGCCGGCATCAGTTTAACAGCCGAACCGTCGCTAACCCAAGAAACGTACGTTCACGACCTTCAACTTGCGGGGCCACACTCTTCCTTGATTTGTTCTTCAAGTCCACTCCTGCAAAGCCAGAAATATCCTTGTGGAAATGCATTTCGGTCGCTTCGAAGAAGGCGTCGAGGCTGGAAATGATTGAGGCGTTCTCCTATTCCGGGGAAAATTTTGTAAGCTCATCTTCCTGTTTCATATGGAGAAGTCGAGCACCACCAACCTCATCACCGTAAAGTCCATAAGAGCTCCCGGTACTATCCTCTTCCGGGACCTGCGCCGCGCGAATCTCCTCAACTCTCGACGTCCCAACTCCTCGAGGACTGTCCCACCGCCTGGCCGCAGGAGCTGGGCTTGGTTTGGGACTGGCGAGAGAGCTAGGTGGAGGGAAGCCAAGTTGTCGCTGTTCCTCCATCAAGCCCTTGAGAGATAGCGAACCCCCCGGAGTTCGTCTCGCCGAATTTGCAAGTCCCAGTTGTTGCGAAGCGTTGACGAACGAAGGGGTAGTTGGCTTCTTCATCGGGGAAGCGGAAACCCGACTGGCTCGACGAGGAGTAGAAGGACTGCCGGGAGCGGCTTGCTTGACGGGAGAGACGATGCGCCGAGGAGATGGTGGCGGCTTCGCGGGGCTTTTGGCAGGAAGGCCGGGAAGGGAGACGGTGGACGTGACTCGCCGAGGAGAATTTGGGCGAGGTGAAGTTGGAACCGCACCACCGAGAGACTGTCTTTGGAAGAGTTGAGCTTTGAGGCGGGCGGAAGGTGTGGAGGGAACGGCGGCACTCGGGAGGGGAGGAGCGACGGCTGGAACAGAAGGAACTGAGGCGGACGTGCTGGTAATGATCCCACCGTACTGCGTGGCTTCTACCATGTTGGTAGTCTGGTCGTCCATCTCCGTTGTTTGGTCTTCATCGTCCAGGTCCATCGTCTGGTCGGCGGGTGCGATAGTTGCGAAGCTCATGTCGACGGAAACGTCCGCCGCTTCATCCTCCTCCTCTGCGGCTTGCTGACTTAAGACCTTTCCAATGGCCATAGTCAGATCCATCGTTGCTTCTTCACCCCCTCCAACATCTTCTTCGTCATCTTCACTGCTCGGAACTCCACCAAACGAGACATTCTGCTTCGCTGCCCTCCCCTTCTGAAGTCCGAGTTGACGTAAAAGCTCCGCATCCTCCGCGTCCTCCTTCCTGGCGACTTCGCTGAATCTCGGTTTTGGCTTGGCAGCACCTCTCGCAAGTCCCAGTTCTGCCATCGCGGCCGCGTCTTCGGCGTCCTCCTGACGAGCGACCTCGCTGAATCGAGGCTTTGCCTTTCCCTTTCCTTTTTCCGGCGATCCATCCGCTGAGCCGACTTGGAAGGAGACTCCCGAATTATGAACGACGGTGAACTGACTCGCATAAGCGCTCGTAACGTCGCCTTCTGCGACTTCCATATCCTCTCCATCATCTTCGCTTTCGTACGCTTCGGTCGCATCATCGCGCGCAGAATTGGCGCTGTCTTCCTCGTAGACGGAAACGGGAACTGTTCCTGCAAAGTGTCCGGCGAACGCGTGCGTGATGTCCGTTGCCATCTCCATACTTTCGCCTGTGCGGTCCGCTTCGCTGAGGTCGTCCGAATTTTCATCTTCCTCTTGTTGTTGTTGTTGGTAAAGTTGTTGCTGCTGTTGCTGAAGGAGGAGTTGGGCTTGCGCCGTGGGCTTGTCGGGTGTGAAGGTCCTATGTTGTTGTTTAGCAAAGTCAGCTACATCCACGCGCGACTCCGACCCAAGTCACTTTCACTGAATGACCGTTATAGCGCTGAAAAGTCGAATCCCTACCTGATGTGTGCATTGGGCGCAAAGCTGACTCTCCTTGCGAGACTCTTACGCCTGTCCTCATTCATGGTAATGCCAGTCATATCCATGTCCATCTCTCCATCATCACTACTTTCGTCTTCTTCCTCAGACTCTTCTTGCGGAGGATCTGCGAGAGTGCCGGTGGGAGGAGCGAGACTTTGCCTCCGTTTCTTGGTGAAGGGGGTCGTCGAAAGGGATGAGAGGTCCGTCGTATGCGCGCCGACTTCGAATGAGATGGTTGATGTGGGTTCGTCGAAGATTGCTGGCTTTGCTTTGAGAATCGATCGTCGAGGTACCTGCCATGTGCCAGAGTGCGTCAGCCCGGCCTTCAAGTTGCCCAAACAACAACTCGAACGCACGAGTTTCCTCCTTGCGAGCTTTCCCGGGCTTAACTCTCCAGTAGTCGGGGCCATTGAGCTCCTTCTACGCTTCTTCCTCTCATCATCCAGAGCAGCACCTCCCAGCGACTGGGCTCTCTTGCGGCGAGATGAAGTTGACGTTGATGTTGAGGCATGCGCGCTCGCTTCTCCCCCTGCGATGGCGGTGCCGTTCTCTTTCGCGTCGCCGTCGAGTGCGAGAGGGATGCTGGTCGAAGGAAGAGAGGACAGAGAAGCTCGTGGCCGCGAAGGGCGGAAGGCGGCGCGTGTCGACATGGCCGTTGCTGCCGAACAGGCAACGCAGAGTTTCGCGCAATCGTCAAGGCCGGGCGGATCACGTGCCGAACTTTTTGCCTTGGGTTTCGCCCGCCACTCTCTTATATCTTCCTCTCCGCCCCTTTGTTTGTGTAGAATTGATTGTGAAGATTGAGTAATCGGAATCCATCCAGAGCGACTCATCAAGTGCAGCGTCATTGTCAGACGTTTGAGAAAGCCGGCGCCGTGAAAATTTGCCTTCGCAGACTTCGACACCACATGAATTTCTGGGTCGTATAATGGTCAGTATACACGCTTGTCACGGGTGTGATCCGGGCCCGGCTTGGAAGTGAAGGGGTTCAAGACATCTTCCAGTTGGTGTTGTACTTCTTTTCTTTTTGCTGCATGGGCTTCCTTGACAGAAAGTCCTCTTGGCCCTTCGGTGTTGAAGGTTGCAGAAGACATTGTCCTACTGATGAGAACTTTCGATTCCCAGTGTCACTCCATTTCGTGTCACTATTGCAACTTTAAGTAAGTACAACCGAAAAGCTCAAGCCGAAAGGAGGAAGCGGCTCCGCTCCTCATCAACTCCGTGTGGTGGTTTAATGGTAAAATGGGTGCTTGCCATGCACTCGCTCCGGGTTCGATTCCCGGCCACGCGATGACCATACACAATGCGCGACCATTGCCGCGTAGTTGTGTGTTTTTTGGTGGATCTGGCCGACGCTACTCCAGTTTTAGAAGACCCGCCTTTCAGGGAAGCAGCGACACCGGACTCTGATGGCTGAGGGCTCCATGTCTTTTCCAACATCAAACCAAACCAAGCCTAACTGCACGCTCATAAAGTGTCGTTCCGATAACTTCGGGACTGAATGATCCATGTCTCTCGCGTTGTCAAGCGATGAGGTTCCTTTTCTCACACATCAATGCCTCAATTCGAAGAGCTGACACAAGCTTTATTTTCAAAAGCCAGAACATTACGTCTTCAACCATGCTCCGATCAAGGATTGCGAGAGTTGTACAACTAGAAGGCGCCTTTGACGCCTCCGCGGATGAACTGACAGAGAGACACACTTCTTCATTGCTACCACTTTGTGCACTAAGAGGCTGTCTTCTTTGGAGACCACGATCCTAGGAGTAATCTCCTGTGTGCGCTTTGTAAAAATTAAACTAGAAATATCCCAGCTCTTTCACCTCTGACCATGCCATAATGTAGGCCAGGTTGGCAAAAACGTCAAGGGCATAATGAAAGACTCAATCTAAACTTCAGATAAGTTATGTCCATCCATTGCGTCCATTTGCCGGGTTTTTCTCTCGTAAGCCCTGTATTGACTCCTCCGCACCTGCTTCCTCCTCCTCCTCCTCCTCCTCTGCATGACCTAGTACGGCACCCTTCCAAGGAGAACCTTCAACGCGCAATCACTCACCTTGCAAGAAGTATCCTCAACTCCTTCATACAAGCCCCCAATCGGCCGTCTCAGCCTATCCTTCAGGTCTGCCGAGTGCCTCCCCCGGTGACAATAATCTCCCCATCCGTCACAACAATAAAATTCTTCCTTTCCACCAATCATAACCAAATCGTAGTCGGGCCGATGAAGAACCTGGCATGGTGGATTTTCCCCTCGTCCTCCATAATTCAAAGCATCGGTGAACGTCTGGTGACAGATTATGCAGTGCTGCGGGTTCGTGGCTTCCGGCGCCAGGCAGGAGTAGACAAGTTTCTTGTCAAAATCGCTGAGGATGCCATCTAAAAGAGGGATGAGGATGGAAGGTGACGTGTTGAGGATGACGCTGGCCATGTTGGTGGGAGCGGCGTGCCTTCGAGCAGACGCCCTGGCAATGCAGACACGTCAATTAAGATGCTCAAAATAGACTTCTGACACGCACTTCATCTCGACTGCAGGAGCTTCTTCAGTAGGTGGTTCCGCGACGGTTGAGGTCGCGCTGGATGATGCGGCGGGACTGACAGATCTGCGGGCGACACAGTGTCAGCTCTATCGACCAAGGAAAACCTTCGAGCAGTCTCACGATCGCCTCGCCTTCGCTGGTCCGTCCCCAGTAGGCGACGCGGAGCGCTTCGTTGGCCGCCAGTCGGAGCTGCCACTGTCCTGCTCGCTAAGTCGACCATGTGGAGGCGTACAGTTGTCTAGACGCGCAGGGCGCCGTGTTGCGGTGAAAGGGCGAGTAAGGGGACGGGGACAAGCTGGGCAGTCTAATTCGGACATGATTGTGGGAGCGAGTGGGAGGGGAGAATCAAGGCGGGCGCGTCCGAGCTCAATCAAAACGCGTCTTCCCGCTGGACTCCGGACAAGTGCAGCATTCTGCAACACCTACAAACACCTACCCGGCCTACCGCCCACATGATTTCGAACAAGCGTCTGAATCCATCATCATCGGACATGCACGACAGAGATGCTCCACTAGCTAAGCGACCAATATCCAAGTACGTCAAGAACCGAGGCACTCACCGCAACTTAACTGACCGACACACTTCCTTTGTAGGAACTACACCTGCCCGAGTACTCAGGCGATTCTCGCCGACATGCAGCCACAGATTCTTCACACCTTCCTCGCCACTGTCCTCTCACCCCTCCAAATATCACAACTTCGCGCCCTTCGCCTCCGCACCGCCTTGAAGCACTGTATCAGGTGCCATTCGTCGTACAATAACGAGGATAACCTTCAGGAAAATCCTTGCTTAATTCTGCATAGCGCAGATGGGGCAAATCAACCGGTTGACGTGACCAGCAAAAGCAAATGGGGATGCTGTGGCGCGGACTTGATGAAGTCGGACATCGACTACTGCTTTGTGGGAAAACATTCAGCGGCTTTGGAAGACAGACTTCCTTTCTACCCTGTGGGGACGATAACCGACCCTCAGGATTGTGACTTCAACGAGAGGGACGGAACTACGGCTTGTCCTTTGAAGAGATTCTGCCGCGAGGTGATGACGGGGATGGTACCTTGGCCCGATAGTAATCCCGTGTAGTTTGTAGCCTTTCCCTTTTCATAGACGACTCGGATATCTTATTGTTATAAAATACAGGCAGAGCAGAGAAAACAAGGCGCGGTCATTCGGCGCGTCCGCGTTACTAGTACATAGTCTTCAAGTTTCAAAAACGCGCCGTCTTGTCGCCGCATGCAGCTCTGCAGCCGTCCGACAGTCTTCCCATCCTCGCCAGCCTCCTCGCTTACAGAATAACAGTGGTTAACGCCGGCTCCGCCATTGTACCGCCCGCGCGTCCCTCATTCTCCAAGCTGGTGGGATGCGATTCCGAGCCGACATCTCGAACGTTTCTGCACTTTCCGGCCTCATCTCTTCACTCACTCCACTATCAAAAGTAGCCACGCTCAAGCTCAAATCTGACGTCGTTCATCTCATATGCTTCAGCGAGGGCCAGGGAATCCAAGTTTGGTCGTGAGTTCTAGTCCCGGCGCCCCCACTTCGTCCAGCTCTTTCGGTAGTCAAGCTAATGTTTGTCTCTCACGCAGTCAGATATCAGTCGTACGTCCTCCTTGCCGCCTGCAGGCCTGTCTTTTGCCGCCCCACCTCCATCTTCGCTCATCTCACGCCTCCCAACACAGGCCTCAATATTCAACACTGAAACTTTCCGCCTCGAATCAAATAACAACAACGAAATCTACCTCGAAGTATCCACCGAAGCACTAGGTCGAGCTCTGAAGTCTGCTGTCGTACGCGCCTGCTTTCGAGAGTGGGGGAGCCAGACGCTGATGACAATGTCGTGGGACAGGGAGCTACAGAAGTGACTATAAAGTTGGCGAAGAAAGGTGGGACTGGTCCGCAGGGGAGCTCAGGGAAGAATGCGAAGCCAGTTTTGAGTCTGGGAATTACGGGCGCTGTGAGTACAGACTGTGGCCGCGAGAGATGGTGGGCAAATGCTGATAAAAGGAGGTGGGGTTTGTTGCGCAGAGTAAACAAGGAAGATCAGTGACGATCACGCATGATATTGGCGTCAAGGTCAAGAAGCAGAGTGAGGTGGATGCTATGAAGGAACCGCTGTGTCCTGCTCCAGATGTGCGTCCTTTCCTCTTCGTTTTCCAAGAAGACGTGTATTACCTTCGTAAATGATACGCATTCTCACTATCTGCTCGATCGCTCTGCCAGGTCAACATCCTCCTCCCAAAACTCGAGCTCCTCCGCACCGTCTCTGAGCGTCTAAAAACCGTCTCGCCCATAATTACCATCAGCGCGAACTGGAGGGGAGAATTCAGGTGCAACACACTTTTTCTCATTACATCGTCACGGAGCCACTACTGACATTGGCACGGATTCAACAGGCTGAGAGCGGAAAGCGACGAAGCGAACGTCGAAACCGAGTGGCGAGGTCTCAAACATCCTTCTCCTCAAGATGGTGCGTTTTCCATCCCTCTACCCTCGTTTCAAATTCCCTTAAATCAACTCAATCGCTCTTCTCTCTTCACAGAGCCAACCCCATCCCAAGTAGCGACCGACCCGTCGACTTTCCACTCCGTCTCCGTCGACGCTCGCGGTCTCCTAAAATTTCTCGCCTCATACTCAATAGCCACTACCACGATCGCCTGTTTGCTATGTTTTCACTACCACTTCCTATAATCCCGGCTGACTCAATGGGATGGGGCGCAGGTATCTGCGAAGGACATTGCGCGATTTTTTACGTCTACATTGGAGACTCGAAAGATCCGGGAACGCAGGGTGGGGTTTTGACGTTCTTTGTACCAAGCGTTAATTTGGATGGGGATGATTGAGGTCTTGGCTCGTTCGAGCTTAGATGAAGAGAGCTAGGGTTGGAAGTGGGAGTGGGTATTCGTTGTTTTCAGTTGTTGTATTCAAGATTTCCAAGGTTGAGCTCTAAAGTGAAGGTGGGATACAGTATTGAATTCATGTTGACTCCTTCGAAAGGATATTACTTACAAACTTAATCATTCGGAACGGTTCAGAAGTCGCAGGTCGCACGCTTCCCATTCCTTCCCACTTTGCGGTCCCTCTTTTATCACGACCACCAAATACTCTACGAGTTCATAAAATGGCACCAAAACCAACTACTCTCGGCATCCCTTACCGCCAATACTCAATCCTCTCCCGCTGGGCCACCGAAGTCGATCCATCCCAAGCCGCTCGTTTCGCAGCCTCTCTAGCCGCGAAACAAAACCCCTTTGAAACTCTCTCCACTCTCGACTTGCATCAAAAAGGCGCCGAGATCTGTACCTGGATCCTCATCCGACATCCAGGAATCGAAGACGATATGGACGATGGGGAGGAAGGTGTGTCCTGAACAGAACCGGTGGCGTGAGTTGACGGGAGAGCGCGCTGATGGGGAGTTGGTGTCGAGCAGAGCCAGATTGGAAAGATCTTGCGTTTATCGAGGGTGCCCAGATCAAGTATGCGCCGAATGCTTGGAGGGATCATGGGATGATTGAGGTGTATGATGCGGCGTTTCAGATCAAGGAGGAATTAGAGAGAAGGTATTACCCCGGGGAGGGGCCGCATGATGTGAGTAAGATCCGTACTTGAGGATTTAAAGTTTATACTGATCTGTAGGCACTGTAGTAGAAAAGTCTGCTCGGGCACCGCTGTCAATATAGTCGACTTCGATCAATTACGTTCTACTTACCTGCTCGGGCACCGCTGTCAATATAGTCGACTTCGATGAAGACTAACCGACAGCGGACCGCGCAGGTATTTGCTACGAATGCATCTACTTCTCCCGATGGTTGCAACCATCTCCTCCACTCCATCGCGCTCGCCCAATCTGCTTCGCCGCCCCCTAAATCACCAGATTCCAACTCGCCCCCTCGCGATGAGAGGTGAGGCCCATCGACTTCGAGAACTGAAAATGTTTAAGAACATCCAAACCCTTCGTGAGAACGTCGGCCACCATCGTCGCAGTAGGAATCCATTTAATGTCGATTTGCTTGTCTGCGAAGCGCTCACGGACGAAATGATAATGTATCGCGATATGTTTGGTCGTGTGGTGCTGAGTCTGGTGTCGGGCTAACATAATCGACCCTTGATTATCTCCCCGAATCAACGTCGCCTCCGTTTGCGGGCGTCCTACTCCGGCCCACCAACAGCGCTGCCATACCGCCTCTCGTGCGCACGCGGAGAGCGCCATGTACTCTGCTTCGGTGCTCGAAATCGCCGTTGACGCCTGTAGTTTTGAGCTAAAGGAAACTGCGCCCCCTGCTGCCATAAAAACCCAACCGGTTGTCGACCTACGCGATTCGTGGTCTGACCCATGGTCCGCATCCACGAACGCCGCCACCGTCGCCAGCTCTCCTCCTTGTCCGTATAAAATTCCCACCGTCGTCGTTCCGCGCACATACCGAAGTAAATACTTCACTTGCTCCCATGCTTCTCCTGTCGGATTGCACGAATACCTCGCAGCTCTCCCGACAGGGAAGATGATATCTGGTCTGGATATGCAAAGGTAGAGCAGCATGCCGATCACCGCACGGTATTCCACTGCCAGAGGAGAGGTATCACGATCCTCGTTGGGAAGGGAAGTCGTTTGTGGGGCTTTCGGTCGACAGGGCGTTTTGACTGACTTGGCGTCCTCCATGCCGCATCGTTCGAGAATTCGCTGGGCGTACCCGGATTGGTGAAGGCGAACTTCGCCGGTAGCGTGGTTGTGATCAATTTGAAGACCTAAGAATTCTCGAAGCTCACCGAGGTCTTTGATCTCGAAACGCTTGTTGAGGTCCTCGATGACCCCAGCAATGCTATCGTTTCCAACGATGGCCCCGTCGTCGACGTGAATCCCGAGAATCAGCTCCAACTTGCCCCGCTTTCGATAATATACCCCCGCATCAGCATCAATCTGTGCAAACCCTATCTCCAACAACGCCGCATGAAACACATTGTTCCATTCGTGTCCCGACTGTCGTAACCCATAGAGAGTTTTCCGAAGACGTCGCACACGATTCGTTCCATCTTCCTCACCTGGGACTTGTTTGACGTAGACTTCTTCCTTAAGCTTTCCGTGTAGGTAAGCGCTTGAGACGTCCAGTTGTCCAGACTTCCAGGCGGGACCAGTGGTACGACGATTCTCGCCAGAGTGTTGAGCGAGCAGCGCAAGCATGTTGCGAAAAGATGCCATCTTGATCGTAGGTGCGAATGTCTCGCCAAAATCTCCTTCTCGCTGAAGGTCTCCTCGTGCCACCAGCCGGGCCTTGTATTTCGTAATGACGCCGACGGCGTCGCGCTTGATGAGGAGCACGAACTCCAGTGGTATCGCTCGGAAGCCAGGAGGCAAGTCGACGAGTGCTTCGTCCCAGCAGCCCATTGCACGTAAAGCTGCTGTTTCGGCCGAGATAGCTGGATCCCAACTATGCCTGTCGGGACCCTTCATGACGGACCTGTACGAAGGCTCATCCGGATTCGACGACCATACCTTCAAGGCAATGGTTTCGGCGTCATCTTCGATATCCTGGTCGTAAGCAGCGTGATTGAGGAGTGGGTGGTCGGCCAACGCAAGGAGAACCGACGCCTCTAACGCGATGCCGTTCTCTGGTTCCGGCGATGACTCTGGCGTATCAAACATAGCTTGACCTCGTTCCACGGGAGGCGATACGACGACTTCGGGTGCTCTATCACCATGCAATAACACTTGCTGACGATTTCGAACTGGGTATCGAGGCTGATCCGCTGGTGAGACCACCACAGCGGGCGGCGTTGCGACGCCACCAACGCGGTTCATAAAACCTCGTGTCCGGTGCTCTTGTCGTGGTGCCGGGGGTCCAGCTTGAGCTTCTTCTTCCGATTCATTGTCGTCTTCTTCTCCAGTTGCTACATCTTCCGCTTGAGGTGCGTCATCATTTTGCGCTACAGGACTGACCGGAGGGGAGGGACGTACTGTCGGTGGAGCGTCTCTAAAACTGCCTCCACCATTGAACAAAACTGAATCATGAGCATTTGCGGGCTCTCCGCTATCAACATCTGGTTGATCCCCGCCCTCTGAGTTCCCGAAATCCATCTCCCAATCCAGCACCATCTGCATCTCCTCCGCCGTAGCATTCCCCTGATAAACTCCCTCAAAGACCTTCACATGATAGGCCATAAAAACCATCTTCTTCACCGGGTCGTACATGCGGAGTGATTTGGAGTTTTCGTCGTAGCCCACAAAGAAACACCGACGCCCCCTTGAATAAAGCTTTCCAGCCTGTACTTCCGCAGGAATTAAAGCGTATGCCAGCGAGCCCCACGCCAACAGCCCAGCTAAATCTGGTTCTTGACGGTACTTTTGGAAGTAAGGTGACTTGCCGTGCAAGGCGCGAGTCGGGAGGCGATTTCGTACGTACGTCCAGGCGGACAGCGCCTCGAGCCAAAGCCACAAGGGCAAGGTCGATCGTATGAGCCAGGCCCGGACGCCCTCGAAAGCACGCCTCCAGAACCATTCGATTTCGCCCATCTCGTGGTGGACGTAAGGCGTCGACTGGTGTTGTTCAATTCCCAGGCGTTCGAGTAGTTGTTTGCACCCGTCGTACTCCCCTCCTTTGTCGGAAAAGAATCGTTTCACCTTCGCCTTCTCATGCTTTCGCTCTTCCCGCAGAAAGAATGGCTCGAGAGCCGTCACCGTGTCTGATTTCTTTCGAAGTCCAGCGACCCAACACCATCTGGTGTGGTCGTCGATTATCCCAAGCGCGTAGCGGTATCCTCCAATTGCAGCAACCGGTGCCGGTCCCCACAAGTCTGAATAAAGCAGTTCCAGAACCTGAGTAGCTCGCCGAATCGATACCTTGGAGACTTTGGTGCGAGAAGCTTTCGCCAATTCACAAGGTTCGCAAGGCGACGGCGGTGACTTGCGTTCGACGGAACCACAAGATTGGCAGGGAAGTGGGGAAGGGGATAAATTACTCGCAGCAAGATCTACTACACGGCCACTAGGCGACGGACCAACTAAATGACCGAAGCGTTCGTGAGCAACTTCGGGCCCTGTGAGAGGAAGGACCGTCAGCGCTGCTGCCGCGTGAGTAGGAAAAGCGCGAGAAGGAACGGGGATGAAAGGAAGGGAAGGTGTAGAAAGGGGAGGGCGAACCAAAAGGCAAATAGCGTGAACCCCGATCTGTCCGAGACCAACGAGGGCGCCAAGTGGGTCGATAACCTTGACCGTCGTCTTGGTGTTCGTAAAAGTCCAGCCGGAGCGCATCATAGACGAAGTCGAAATGAGTGTGTGGCCGAGCTGGGGTGCGTAGAGGACGTTCTTGAAGATGAGAACTCCGGTTTTGCCATCCGGCAGCGTCGTAACGATGCGAAGAGTCCCATAACCCTCCGCGTAGCAAGCTCCACCACCCGCTCCGTTGATACGAACCTGTTGACCCGTTTTGTACTTGATGTAGTCCATCAAAAGCAAGAAATCGTCGGTCATGTGTCGGCTACAACCGCTGTCGAGGACAATCTTGGCGGCGACCTTGACGCGAAGCGCCGAAGTGTAGTTGTGCGAGGGGGAAATAGTGCGGATGTAATTCTTGCCCGCCGTTTCCGTATTCGTAGCCGCGGGAAAGTAGTAGTTCCTCGCTTCGGCAGGCGTTGCAAAGTTCGCCGTTTCGTAAAGTCGATCCTGCGGCGCCAACTCAGCGTGCAGGAAAGCGCGGTCGGTGTCGATGACTTCCGGGCGGGCCGGCAAATTGTCGTTGACATAGACTTCTCGGATGTAGGCAGCGAGACTAGCCTCCCCTTCGTCGCCGTCGAGCTCGGCGAGCCATTCGCGAAGCATCATAGCGCGACGAGGGCGGGCGTCCAAACGACGAAGCACCGCTTCGGAGACGGCAGACTGGTTGAGGAAACGCTCGGCGAAAAGCGTAAGGGGGAGGAGGTTTTGTGCCGGCTCAGTCGAACATAAGAAAGCGTCCTCGTGGCTGGGCTCCGCGCGACATTTGTAACATCCGCTTCCTTGCTCCTGCCGTCTGAGTCGAGATTCCCTCGCATGCGCCAATTTCGAACGCTCCAGCGCCGCGATGCAATCACGGGCCAAACTCTCCGACTCGACTCCATTGTCCCGTTCCGCCAAGAGCATGTCGTATTCGTGGGTAGGAATGACGACGTAGCCACCAAGACGAGACCCAAAGATTTGGTTAGGGTCGTCGTTTCCCTCATTTTCGCCGTATCCTTGCTCCGTACTGACTTCCCACTCTCCTACATCGTCCATATCTCCCTCAGCCTCACTTTCCTCATCATCCGACGCCTCTTCAAGCTCGGGAAATTCCACCGTCTGCGTCACTTCCATCTCTTCGTCTACCGTCACTCTAAGCGCCCCCTGGCCGACGGCCTCCCCATATTCCCCAACTCCATCAAAAGTAACCGAGTTTCGGTCGGCGCTGAATGTGTGGGAGGTGAATCGTGCGGCTTCGTCGAATCGACCGACGTTCGCCTCAGCGTAAGCGGCGTAGGCATCATGCTGGACTCGGAAAGCGTTGGCAGTGGCGTTCGGGTCGTTAGGGAAATGGGGGTGGAAGGGTTCGTCGAGCATGTAGGCGACCAACCCAACGACTTGTGCCTCTCCTACCATGATCCCGAACTTTCCCAACTCCGTACATCTACTCTGCGCCTGCCTTCGTGCGTCGTGCGGGCAACCAGGGTGATTCGCTGACGCGTCCGCCCAATGACCAGTGCCGAAGCACTTTCTGCACATCTCCTTCCCGATACGAAACTGTCCCTTGGCGTTTCGGCCCCACGGCCACGCCTCAGCGTTGGAGATGTCGCTGGTGAGATGACGACCTCCGCCGCCGCCGTTTCCTCCACCTCGACCTCCACCTCCGCCGTATCCTCCACGGTTGGATGATCCTCCTCGACCTCTTCCTCGGCCGCGAGTAGCTCCCGGAGCCGGTGTCAAAGACACTAAGCCAAGCGCCTCACGCGACGCAAGAGCCTGGGCCGTCAAAGCGGAAGCTGCGGCGGGAGTGAGGCGAAGGTTCTCCTCAGCGCAATGTTGGCGGAGTTTCTGGGTAATGGTTTCGTAGGTGGCATCGTCTCCAAGAGTAGAGTCGATGAGGTCGGCATATTTTTGTGGAATTGATGCGAGGATGAAAAGCGAGGATAAGACGCCGTTGAGAGCGGTGTGTGCTGCGTCCGGCGTGCCGGCGGCGGTAAGACGTGCTGCCTCAGCTGCAAGCTGGGGTCGAAGATCGGTGTTGATCCTCCTGATGAGCGTGCCTCCTTTGGTGAGGAAATGCTCCATGTCTTCGCCTTCGATCCAGTTGAGATTGATGAGCTCGGCGAGGGCGGCCATACCAGTAAGTCGTTGCTTCTGAGTATAGTTCTTCGTAATGCGAGTCCAAGACACGTGCGGTTGATCGTCGTCGGCGTGGACCAGGGCGAGAGCGTTGGGTCCGAGAAATCCTTCGAAAAGGATCGCCACCCTGCCCATTCCTATCTCCCAATTCTTCCTCTCGGTAGTCATATCCCCCTCCGGTTCCGCCACTTCGTGCTCCAGGAATTTCAAACAACCCTCCGACATCGCCATGTTGCGGAACGATTTGATGAATTCCGTCGAGTTGCTCATGCTGAGCGGTCCAAGTTTGGCGAAGATGCGTTCGTTGACGCCCTTGGCAGCAGTAGTGGTTGTCATAATGTCGATAGGAGTAACGTGGTCGATAGCGTCTGCGGCGATCGAGTGCGGGGCGAAGGTTTGGAAGGGTAGGATGTCTCGTGGGCGTAGAAGGACGTATCGAAATACGGCTAGTTCTTCTTCGAGGTCGGAAAGGAAATCCGTGCGATAGTGGTTATACGTATGTTCACTCTGGGTCATAGACCTTTTGAGCGGAAGCGAAGTCGAAAAGTGGTGTGGACTTTTCTGACGAAAAATCGAAGCTACCAAGTAGAAAAGTCTGCTCGGGCACCGCTGTCAATATAGTCGACTTCGATCAATTACGTTCTACTTACCTGCTCGGGCACCGCTGTCAATATAGTCGACTTCGATGAAGACTAACCGACAGCGGACCGCGCAGGTATTTGCTACGAATGCATCTACTTCTCCCGATGGTTGCAACCATCTCCTCCACTCCATCGCGCTCGCCCAATCTGCTTCGCCGCCCCCTAAATCACCAGATTCCAACTACTGTCAGCGGTTCGGTCGGGTGAAAGTGGTTGTTTGATAAGATGCCTGCGAAAAGCATACAAAGCGACAGTTTCCTCGACCCAAATAATTTCAGTTTCGCACAGCTTTTTCGGAGAGCTAAGAAAGAAAGCGTCAGTCTGTCGTCTGCTCTTGCCTGAAAGCTGAAAACGTTACGTGCATCAGGGGGCTCCTCATTTCGACTTCTTGCTCGCCTTGGGCCCTTCCTTTTCAAGAGCGGCAGCGACATGGACCCCACCCAAACACCCTGCATCACTCCCATCTGTCTGACAGCACGGGAACTCGAACCCTTCTGGCATGTCATCAATCGCCTCCTCCATCGGTCCTCGACCCTCGTTCCAGTCGTACCAACAGTCGTGGTCTTCGAGTAGCTTCGGCTTGGCTGCACGGCTTATATCAGCAGCTTGATCTTCCTGGGTGAATCACTTCAGAACGCACCAGGATGATACTGACACGGCCAGAGTTCCTTCGTTGCCTCCTCATCTTCGAGGTTCCAGTCCTCGGGGATGACAATCTCGTTTTCAGCCTCGTTGTATTCCTCTCCACATTTTACACACGTCTCCGACCGGTTCCGTTTAACAATCGGCTCGTGTTTGGCCAGGAGGGCTGAGATTTGTTCAGCGAGATCCGCTGACGAGGATGCGAGGTCGAGTAGGGTCTGGCGAGCGCTGCTGAGAGGGGCTTCGTTGATGGATGCTGCAACAGCTGACATAAGTGCTGTCGGTGGTTGTGAAATCATGCTTAGGATGGCCTTGCGAGAGATTCAAGTTTGCGCGGTGGAGGTCGCGTCGCAGAAATCGGCCAAACGCGACGTGAATAGGGGCTACCTTTCCTCCAAGAGAGATGAAAAAACTTGCGCCAAATTCACAGCAACAGGGTGAAAGATTGAAAGAAGGAAATGAAAGATGAGGTTTGGTGCATTGCGGATCCTTTTTCCTGACTCTCCGGCTTTCGAGGGCGTTCGCTGCATCTTGACGTTTAAGTTGAGAACAGCAGGTCACAAAAAATCTGTAATCTGAACGTCTTCACGATGCTCCAGGTCTACTATTCAAACTACGAACTGCGATCCTCCTTCTCAAATCGGACCTGCTCTCCCCAAGTTGCTCCTGCTGTTCGGATTTTTGCTCTTCGGGTTCATCCTCGAAGGACTCCTCCTCCTCTTCATCGTCACTCTCCACCAGCCCATCAAGGATCTTGAGAGCACAATTCAAATCTTCACAATCTTCCAGTTCCTCTCCGAGACCTTGCCAGAGAATCCTATCTTTGGGATCCGTCGAGTGTTGACCCTCGTGGCAATAGCCTTGCACACCGTTTTGCTCCCAACCTCCGCAACAGCCGTATTCTGAGAATCCTTCTCCCTCACATTGCCATTCACTCTCCCGATGCTGGACTCTGCATGGATTTTGGCTTGGCCGTTTCCCAGATTTCTTCGCTTTCCTTGCCACGGCCTTCGGGTCCGGGATCGTCTCGTGGCAGATGATACAGTGGGTCGGGTCGGGGAGTTTGCAGACGAAAGCCTCGACGAGGTCGTGTCGTTCTAAGAGTGAAGTAACAATTGAGACGAGAATGTTGCGCGGGGTGTGACGTAGAATGCGCTTGATGTCGACGGGACGCGACGAGTTCCTAAGATGAGGAGCATCGAGGACGGCCGTGTCAGGCGCAAACCTGGGAAGGAAAGTGGTTAATTACGCACGAAGTAGTCGTCTCATTCACGGTTTGCTTGGTTATTGCCATTGCGTTATGGTTGAGTCGTGAGGGTTCGATGTTGTGGGGTGAACAAGTCGCCGGGAGCGCAGCGGTTTCTTGAGTCGCGTCGTGTCGCGTCGAAGTTCCCGCCACGGTGTTCTTCAAAACCCTTTATTTACCATTTTGCTTCCCTTCACTTCCTCCTACCGTTGATTACTTTGGTTTCAGCCTCATCCTCAGACCGCTGCTTCACAATATAAAGCCGACCTGGCACTTTTTCTTGGGGACCGCTCAGCTTTTTCCAAGGTGCCTCATTTTAGCCAGGCTCTGTGGATAGATTTACGTGTGTGACTGGGGGAAGTGGAAAGATATGTAGTTTTGGTAGAACTGCAATAACTAACATTTCCTTACCCATTAGGACCAGCTATGATCCTCCTCCCCTGATTCTTCATCGGCTCCTACAACCACTCCATCAATGATCTTCAACGCACAATTCTCATCTTCGCAATCCTCCAGTTCCCCTCCTTCCTCTCCGTACCACGGGATCCTCTTCTTGAAGTCCGTGGAGTGACGGCCCTTGTAGCAGTACCCGCGAGCGCCGGTCTTCTCAGTGGCTCCACAACAAGCCCACTTTATGTTCCCCTCGCCATCATCTTCGTCCTCGCCCTCCCGGTGGCGGACTTTACACGGTGTTTTGCTCGGTTCGACGCCATTTTTCTTCGCCCGCTCCTTCACCAACTGCGGCTCCGGGATCGTGCCGTGGCACCGGATGCAGTGCCTAGGGTCCGGGAGTTTGGCGAGGATAGCTTGAGTGTTTTGCTTTCGCGTGGGGAGGGAATCCAAGATGGGGTAGAGGATTTCGTGTGGAGTGTCCCGTATTATACTCTTCAAGTCGGTGGGACGCGAGGAGGTCCTAGGAAGATAGCGGTGTGAGTCGCAAGGTTCCGAACTGATAGCAACTTTGAGACGAACAAAGTCTTCTTCAAATGCGCGGTCTGCTTTGTTCTTGCCATCGCGAGATTGTGAGTGAGGGCTCGAGGATGTGGATGTAAAACAACAACCAGTGCCGCCCGGGGCGTTGCGTTTTGAGTCGCGTCGATGAGACACGTGGTTTCCGTAACCCTTTATTTTACTTGTCTATCCCCTTCCTTCTGCAGACTCTCCATGGCAAGTAACCCAAGATCCTGCCGCTCGCGAAAGCCTCCAGACTGTCCCGTCGCCTCCAACATCTAGCTCCAGAGATGAGCTGTCCCAGGCCGCACAGCACGGCGTCTCCGACAGAATCAGCTGACTGAGCAGTAAGCTAGTTTGAAACTGGAAAGGAGGAGGGAGGGTAAGGGAGCGGGAGTCAAGTCATGGCGCTGCTAGGTCGGAGGGTGCGGCGAATCTAGTGAGGGCGGTAAGCCAGAATGTAGAAAGCGGTGAAGTCAGATTGCAAGTTAAATGCTTCTGGGATGAGATCGTATCCTTGTCCTATGAGGCTGGAGGATTTGGGTCGATGATGATCCGTCGATCTTGTGAGGCAGAGTGGGAAGGTTGGCGAGGTGCGCGGTTCGATCGCACTGCTGGCCACGATGTGCTAGCAGCCAATAGGTCTGACGATGGCATGAGATAGATGGGCTTGGAAGACGTCGCTCTTAGGCCACCCTGGCGGGAGGTGGACACGCCCGGTCAACTCAGTCAGCTCACCCTCGCGAGGGCCGAGCTCAAATTCGGATACACTTGAGGAAGCTCGTCCAAGCTCGTCGTCGCCGGCACTCTCAGCAGACTCTTTTACAGACACTTGAATATCATGTATGTACAATCTCCATTACTGCTCGCGACCGGGCGCTGATAAGGTGTCTACATACCCCCAGGTGCAAGCCAGCTTATTGCTCAAACGAAGGGTGCGCGCGAGCTCTCTCTCATCTAACAAGCTTGCACCAGCTTATCTACTACCTCTAGATGCGGAAAGAAGACCTGGTACGGTTGCGGACAGTAAGTGAAGGTTGGAGTGAGGAAAGTGGATTTGGTGTTGGACAATCAGCTGATCGTGCACCTTCTCGCCACAGACACATCCCTTCCGTGATGGATTCCGTCCCCGCTGGCGAAGCATGCAAGTGTGCTGACCACAAGCCACTTGCGCCCGGCGTGCTGCCTGCAGCCAAGTAGGTAAGCCACTTCGCATTGATAGTACGAACGTCGAAGGCTGAAGATCGGCTGATGGAAACTTGTGCCCGACAGTGCGGTGAAATAAAGGAACGAAGTAAACAAATATCGATGCAAACTAGACCTGATACCATCAAATGCGGAACATTTCTGGCCGCGCTTGCACAGTCGCCAGCCTGCTCGTTGGCGAGCAACGCCCGGTGTTCGAAATTCTTACTGTATAGACTCAATCAGCGGGGGGAACGGGTATCCGCGTTTACTTATCTCTACAGATCCACTCACAAGATGCAAAGGATCGACCTCCACATCGAAATCGAGCGACAATAATTGGTACGGGAAGTTGGAACGTCACAGAGGCCCGTCCGACGGGGTGCGTTTTCGCGGTCTTACGGAAAGGTGGCGTCGAACACACAGCTTTTCCATCAGGCACGTTGCTCCACCGGGGCCTTTTTTCCATTGGAATATGCTAACTCCGGCCTCCCAGCGTAATTGGTTCCATCCATTTTAATAGCATATAAGGGTGCCTTTGGC
>JASZXU010000279.1:0-26858 GCA_035521515.1 Phenoliferia sp. Uapishka_3 | reverse complement strand
CCCATTGCCGCCCCCATTTCAGCTCCTTCCTCCGCTCCCCCTGCTCGCGCTCCCAAACCAAAAAAGGCAGCCGCCGCTGGCACCACCGCCGAACCCGAAGTCGATGAATCCCTCATTGGAGTCGGCTCAATCGCCGCCGGAGGTCGCTACGACGAGCTAGTAGGGATGTTTTCCCCCTCCGGAACCAAGATTCCTTGCGTTGGTATCTCATTTGGTGTGGAGAGGATCTTTAGTTTGTTGGTTGCTAAGGCGAAGAAGGAGGGAATTGAGGACGGGAGAGGAAAGGCGACTGAGGTGTTCGTGATGAGTGTTGGTGATGGACTTTTGGAGGAGAGGATGAGGCTGTGTAAGGAACTTTGGGCGGCGGGAATTAAGGTGCGTTCGATTATTCTTTGGGTTCGAAGTATTCACCGGAGGTTGACGTTGACTTGACGCAGGCCGAGTACGCCTACAAGATCAAGCCGAAACTTCCCAATCAATTTGCTACCGTGGACAACGATCGAATCCCATTCGCGGTCATTATCGGTACGAAGGAATTGAAGGAGGGCAGGGTTAATGTTAAGGAGCAGACTGGGAAGGCGGTTGACGGCGCGAAGGATGATGGAGAACCAGTGAAGAGGGAGGAGCTGATCAGTTGGTTAAAGGCCAAGCTAGGGAGGAACAAGTGAGATAAATGGGGAAACGTGATGAACGTTTAGACTCTGTTCAGGCTTTCTCGTGCGCCACCAGAGACGAAAAGACGGCCTCGCAAGATTACGGTATGCTGCGACAGCTCCCACGGTCCCAAGTACCAGGCGTCTAACTGAGCGGCAAAACAGGCGAAATTGTTCTTAGTTATATTGAAGGCGCTAGTATTGCAGAACACCATCAATGGCGGATCTATAGTGTAGCGGTTATCATCCAGGTTTTCCATACCTGGGACGGGGGTTCGACTCTCCCTGGATTCAGTTTTTGTTGCGGAGATGCTTGTGTTACTGTATCTTCCTTGCGACGTTAATCTTAGTCTTGCTGCGTTGGATCAGGTTGACTCGTGGTAGCTCGTGGTCTACAGCTCTCGATCGCTTGAAAGCTTGCGAGGAAATCGAAGGCTTTTAAGTTCATATAATCGGAGCGGGCGGCGAACCTAAGCGTCTTTCGCGGCACGAACCACTTTCCTTCGTCACAAGGCGGTGCGCCCGAACAAGCGTCCTGTTTTTACCAACTGCACGTGTTCGACCATTTCAAGTTGTAGACTCTAAACCGCCCTCTCGCTCGCGGTTCCCCAATCTCTCGACGTCCCTGCTGCTCTCAACGCGTCACCCCCTGCAGTCCTCCCCTCCCAGGCCAAATGGACGCGATTAAATTGTCTTCGGTACGTCTCAACGAAGCACCTCCGCACTAACATCTTTCCAGCTCACTGACTCTCGTCTTTAGGTGCCAAAGATGCGCTATTCAAGGCGGGCAGGAGCACAGGGCGCACCGCAGACGACTCCGATGGTCGGATCGCTTCATTTGACACCTCACCATCTCATTATGATGTCAGAAGGGAACACAGAAATCTGGGTGAGCGAGCATTTTTCAGTTGAAATGGGATGGCGGTGGGAGGGAGGACCGGGGCCCTGGACTGGCTTTCGAGGTAGCGATGGCACCCTCGCGGAGGGCTTGCAGCAGACCTCTCAAGTCCCTGAGCAGGTCAGGAGAACGACTAGCGGATGAAGATTGGGCCCTTAGACTGGATTCCGAGCTGCTTGGAGAGTGGTGGGACAGCTACCCCCGGGTGCGAGGTCGCGGAGGCGAACGCGGACTTGAGCGAGCAAGATTCAACGTCCCGTTTGCTCGCTCCGGTATTCAAGGCCCGCGCAAAATCGAGTCGGGTGCAATCGAGGAGGCCAAGCTGAGCGCTGGCGTCGTCAAGTCGGTCCAACATTGCGCCACTACGGGTGAGGTCAATTCAAACCTCACGTCCGCCAAGTGGAATGCCTCATAGAGGAGGGGCATACCTACTCGAGGTCGATGCTGTCGATGATAGGAAAGGACCAGCGCGATTATTGGCAGGCCTTCGTCTCAGTGGAACAGCTTGCGACGACCTGGACTTTGACCGAGCGGACTTGAAATCACACACTCCAAAAGTCAATACTGATCTCTGACTAAACCTTCATTACAGATCTCACTACCTCTCCTATACTCCGTAACTCGCTCTGCGCCCAACCACATCGGCACGATTCATCCTCTTGTCCTCCGCACTCGCGACTTTACCGTGTACGACCTCACCTTTTCGGCTGCTGAAGAAGCAGAGGGCGTTTGGGATTCTCTCAAGGGAATTTGTAGTGGTGTCGGCTCTGGTGGCCTACCTGGGTTGTACGCTTTCTTTTATGGAGGCGAGAAAGATAGGAAAGGGAAGGGACGAGCTGGGTGGAACATCTATGAACCGGAGAGAGAGTTCAAAAGGATGGGGGTTGGAAGTCGGAGTAAGGCTTGGAGGTCCAGCGCGATCAATCGCGACTACGAGGTTCGCTTCTTTTGGTACGGGCTGCGTAGCAGTGGCGCTGACATTCAAGGATTGTCTCGAGCAGTTCTGTCCGTCATACCCTCCAGATATTGTCATCCCTTCCAAAATATCCGACACAACCCTTGGGTATGCCGTCAAATATCGAAGTAAAGGCCGGATACCAGGTCTCGTATACCTTCACTGGGCAAATCTTGTAAGTACCTCAAGTCCACAAACGCTGAGGAGAAGAACTCACTGATTGGTTGATTACCAGGGCTCCATCACCCGGTCGTCACAGCCCATGGTCGGACTCAAGAATGCTCGTTCAATTCAAGACGAGAAGCTCATTGAGTGCATTTTTACTTCGCACTCCCAGCACTCCAATGCACCCAACCGCCACACTTTCACCCTCGCCCCCGCCGCTTCCTCCTCCACCGCATCCCTCGACTCCACTGGTGGTCAAGTCGTATATGGCGCGCAAGCCACAAATCTTATCATCGACGCGAGGCCGACGACAAACGCCATGGCCAACTCGGTCAAGGGCGCTGGAACTGAGAATATGGATCACTACAAGAGTTGCAAGAAGGCATACCTCGGGATTGATAATATTCACGTCATGCGGTCGAGCTTGACTGGTATCTACGATGGTGCGTTTGTTCGTCTTGCATAAACCTTCTCATCCAGTAGCTCACCCGACGCCTCCTCTGAAGCCCTCGCCGACTCTGAAACGACGGGCTACCTCGACCGGACAGCGCTTCGCAAAACCAACTGGCTCAAGCACATGACCAACATTCTCGACGGCATCCTCGTCATCACCCGCACCGTCCACCTCTCCAACTCTCACGTCCTCGTCCATTGCTCAGATGGGTGGGATCGAACCTCCCAGCTCTCTTCTCTCGCTCAACTCTGTCTCGACCCTTTCTACCGAACCGGCGAAGGATTCGCCGTCCTCATCGAAAAAGACTGGCTCTCGTACGGCCACCGCTTCGCCGACAGAACCGGACACCTATGTGGCGACCGCACCGACTTTATTGCCGCTCCCGCCGAAAACCTCTCAGCTCAGCAGGCTTTCCTCGCCTCCGTCCAAAAACAGTTCACGGGGTCGAGTCACTCGTTCAAAGAGACTTGTCCTGTCTTCATGCAGTTCCTCGATTGCGTCTACCAGATGCAGAGGCAATTCCCAAACAGGTTTGAGTTCAATGAGCCGTTTCTGAGGGAACTCCAGCGAGAGACGTATGCTGGAAAGACGGGGACGTTCCTTTTCAATTCGGAGAAGGAGAGGCAAAATCTGGAGGCGAAGAAGCGGACGGCGAGCATCTGGGAGGAGGTATTCGAAGGAGAGGGCAAGGAAGAAGGGGCGCGACTCGTCCTCAAGCCCGAATTCAGGAATGCCCTGTATGATCCCGAGCTTGACGACCCCGACTCGAGGGCTCTCAATGCGGATCAGGGTGTCCTCATGGTCGACCCGCAGAACGTCAAATGGTGGTTCGAGCTCTTCGGAAGGGGTGAAGAGGAGATGAATGGCCGACCGGAACCAGATGCTTTGGAGTCTCCAGTTGCCGATGATATCACCATTGTCGAGAGTGCGTCTGACGACCCTATCATCAACCCTCTCACCGCCGAAACCAAGAACCTCTCTCTTTCGTCCTCTACTACCGCTCGAGCCACCCTCTCTCCTACTCTTCCTCCCTCTAAATCTAGATCAACTTCTCCCCAACCACCTTCATCACCTCAACCCTCACGATCTACCAACCTTCTCGCGACATCTGGTGCCTCTCTGCCCTCTCAAGTTCAGCTCGCCGGTGCCGTTTCGTCCGTCCAGAAATTTGGTTGGGGAGCTTGGAAAGCCGCGCAGAAAGGCTACCAGGAAGCTGTCACCCAATACCGCGAATCTTCGACTGTAACTGTTGCCGAGGTTGGGACTCCACCCGCCGTTGGAGAGCGACCGGGTATTCATGCGAGGGTGGCGAATGGGGAGAGCTCGGCGAGCAGCTGGAAAGCTATGGATGGCGACGGCGAGCTCAGAAGTACTCCATGGGGTAGCTCATCTACGCCAGCTTTCTCATCACCTTCAACTGCTCCGACATCGCCATCGAAGAAAGGCGGTGCCGCGACGACGCCGCCTAGACTAGGGATGCAAAGGAGCTCATCCGCCGCCGGGAGCCCCTCGAATCAACCTTCAACGTCTTCGCTGCAATCGACCTACTCGACGACAGGGTGGACAGACGTTCAGCGAGAACCATCGAAGGCGAACCCGTGGGAGCGCCCAAGCAGTCCAGCGACTTCGCCTGTCAAGCCACCACCACTGCCTAGAGCTTCTTCGCAAACAAAGTGGCCAGAGGAGGGAATGAAGGCTGGAAAAGATGCTGAGGACGCTGGAGATCCTCTAGGTGTTGGACTGTTATAGCGGCTTTTTATTGGTGATTTCATTATCCCAGCAGGCGCTGGCTTCTCTGTTTCTGTGGTATCTCCGGCATTAGATGGAGTGTAACGATCTGTGTTTGTCTATGGTCCCGCATTGAAGAAGGCTAGGGGAGACGCATTGCATCAATAGGGCCGACCGGGAATTACATAGGGGCGGGCCAACCTTGCTCTCGCTATCTTCGCGCAAAGACCGAATGTGGGGCATCGAGTCCGATCCCAGCGTCCTCCTCTTGCCCTCATACCTTATACACTCTCCCGCGCAGCTCTACATTCATATATACCACCATGACCTCTATCAACACCACTCTCCCCCTCACCCACCAGGTAAGCGCAGTTGTAAAGCTGGCTTCCGCCTCGGCAATTGACTGACAGCGGCTACTCGTTCATCTGCAGTCTCTCTTCGAGGCCAAGCTCGCTAAGAGTAAGCTCCTCTGACTTTTGCACACTTTTGAACCTGCTTCGACGAGGATGTCGCTACAAGCTGGTCAACGACGCAGTTCGCGCAATCGCGAGGGAGACCTTGCAAGCTGACCTACTCCCTTCAGACATCACCTTCGAGGCTATCGGCAAGGCCATCGGTCGTAATGAGATTTGGGTTGCTTCCCTCTTCTACGGACAGGTCAGCAAGCCGCATTGCTTCTGTCAGGCGTCTGGTGCTAATCTCAACTTATCGCATATTAGGCTAAGCCTGAGCCAGCCGACATCAAGGGTATCGCCGAGGTTCTTGGGCTTCCTGAGGAGGTACGCTTAAAGGTGTTCGAAACCTGCTTCGCCGTTTCGGGTGCTGACGACATCTAGCATACAGGGACTCACCAAGGCCCTTGGACCCCACTTCATGCCCGAGCGCGGTCTCGTCCAGATGCCTCCTACAGACCCGCTGATCTACCGACTTTACGAGAGTGAGTGACCCTTGAAATGTGTTTGGGCGCGTGCGGCGGCGGTGGAAAGCGCTCGCGTGTGGGGAAACCACTGCGAAGCTGCTACAAGCCGGAAGTCAGACGCACACGACGAACTCGAAACTAATCTATCTTTTACTCTTCCTACAGTCGTCATGGTCTACGGGTACCCCTTGAAGGATGTCATCACCGAGAAGTTCGGAGATGGGTAAGTATTCAATTCCTGGAATATTTTCGTGTGAACCCACTGACCAGTAACTGCTTCGAAGAATCATGTCCGCTATCGACTTCTCTGCCAACGTCGAGAAGGTTCACGTCAACGGAGCTGACAACGTCAGGCTTACAGTAAGTCTTTTGCTCACGCCAGCTATCACAAGCGAGCATCTGCTGATCGCCCCACTCTTCCAGTTCACTGGAAAGTTCCTCTCATTCCGCAAGTTTTGATTCAGAGGCTTGTCTTAGGATGAACGATAAATATGAAATTAAGTACCACACCTTGTCAAATAAACCTTGGAGCGTCCTCTACCCCATCACGCGGCGACACGCGACGCGTAAACCATAAGTCCCAGCCAAGCGTAAACACATATCACTGAGGTTTATTATGCATAAAGGGCACTCCGATAAATATACGTAACCCAGTTCCTTCTCTGCTATTTGGCAACCCATTCACATCCCTCGTCTCGAGGCGAGAAGAACATCTGACTCTGGTTTGAGTGATGCAGGGTGTAGCTTCCCTTCCTACCATTGTCGTTACCAGGGAGCTCAACCGCATCGAATTCTCCTTCGGACGGTGTGAGGAAGAGGTCGGACTCGACCGAGAATTCCGAAGACGTGGGGGACAAGGAAGGCGCCGTGTGGATAGTCGACGAGATGGAAAGAAGAGAGGGCATCTGCCAACGCAAGCTAGTTCAGTCGGCGAAAAAATATGAAGTCATTTGCTTCAAGTGGATCACTGACTGAACGAAGTGGCGCGGAAGTTGGCACTTTGATTTTGGGAGGGGAGCGGTTGTTCTGCGCGAACCAGAGGTAAGCGTCTCCATCGTTTGATGGTTCTACTTTGACTGACCATTGTTCTCTGGTGATTGAAGGAGTCGAGAGGTGCTTCTCGTGGCGAGAACTACATTTCGGCGAAGTAAGTTTCGCCGGACGTCAACGTCGCTGCTTCATCTCTCACTCACGATGTCGGATGCGCCAAGGGACGAGAGCGAAGTGGGTGCTCGCTTCTTCTTCAAAGTTGCCGGTCCAGCTCCAGAACCATTGCGTTGCACTAAAACCATGTCGCGTAGCAATAAATAAATAATGTGCATCTCTTGTCGAACTCCGCGGCTCACCTTTTTTGCTCGTCTCACTGGGGATACTTGGCAGAGGTTTATTGAGGCTCAAAAACCCGGATCCACGAATTTTCGAGCCCCTTCCATTCGACGAGGATGAGTTTGCGGATACGGGACCTCCAGACGAAGACGCGGAGGATCGAGAGAACCTCATGAAAGGCGCGTTGAACAGCATCAGTGGCGTTCGATGGCTGTTGTTGTTTTGTTTTGACGATGAAGTGAGCTGAGGAATGAATGGAATGAGAGAGACTCGAAAAATATTGGGTCAAGAGATTGGGTCGGTTGAGAGATGAATGGGTGAACGTTTGGTGGCGAACGCGCTAAGCGGGGTGCGTTGTGAATCAAGCCAGGTAAAACGTCGTGTTCGACTGGCTGAGATCAACTCCTGTACAATAAAATCCCTACAGGGGAGATTGCCGACTACATACCGTAACATCGAAGCAAGGCGGTCTGTCGATTCGAGGTCGATTGGTGGTTAGTTAAGGGCTTCGGAGGCGGCGCCTGCCAGTTGGCAGTGTCACGAGCCGTATCGTATTCATGGGTCCCTGGCGGACGCAAAGGATATAAAGAGCTTCTGATGAGGGTATCTCGAGTCGTTGGCAATATTGCGTGATGCAAAGCCGTTCCATGCGCCACGCCGCGAACTTGAAGCTGCTGTCGGGCAAGCCTTTTTCAGTAGTTCCCCTGGCGCCGTTCGACGCAATTGACCTTCTAGGAAGGAACAAAAAGTACGAAATACCCTAAAATACCTTAGGCCTTCTTACTCAGGATCGACTGTACACTACTACTTCTGCAGCAGTCGTTGAGGCCAAAAGCAGGGGGACAGTCAGGGACAGTCGCCAAAAAACGATTCCCAACCGGGGAGTCGAACCCCGTTCGCGGCTGTGAGAGAGCCGAATCATAACCGGTAGACCAGCTAGGACAGTTGGAAGCCCACAACCCGTCTTAACATTATCATTGCGCCCGACGGCCATGTTTCCGAGTTCCAGTATGTAAGCAGAACAGGAAGAAATTCGTTTTCAGGGAAGATACACTCAGGTAAGCAATCTGTTTGGGGTGGACTTTTAGGCAAACACACTTGTGTACACAATCCTTTGGGATGAGTGCCTTCGCGGGCATCCCAAGTACATAATTCCTTTATGAACCCAAGTATAAATACCTCTTTACATATATGCTTTGATAACATAAACACCCCGAGACTTTGTAACAGTCGTCCGAGATTCCCCTTTGCTTGGATTCACTGTCAAGGAGCCACTCTCGCCAGAGTTCTCCCTCGTTTGACAAGATTCACTATGTACCGTAAACTTTATGACCATCCTTCGTTTTCTTGATCCTGCGAAACTAAAAGGAAAAGGGAAATTTTAGTCTGCCTTAACTACTGCTCAAAAAAAATGAGGCTCCAGTTTGGCTCCTCGGCCGAGCTGCCCGGGCGCTGAGCTTGACCATTTGCCTCTTTCTGTCCAACCACCCAAAACCACCAGAAACCACCTAGCTCGGAATGCTATCTCGTCGCTCAACCGCTCTCGCCAAGGTCTGGGGCTCCCGAAATCTCGCGACACCGGCTTCACTCCCTAAGGACTTCTTTCCAGATGAGCCAACAGGACCAAATGTGCTCTCGGCCACTGTGCCAGGTTCGCGACCTGTTCAACGTACAGAGATGAAGCTGAGCTGACACAACCGAGATCGCAGGACCTAAGTCGAAGGCTGCTAGCGAACGGATTGCTCAGTTCCAGGACAATCGGACCCATGTTCTCGTCGCAGGTGCGTTGATACGCGCGTCAATCCGTCCAACTCCGCTGACCTGACAAGCGCGCAGACTATGCCAAATCCAGGGGTGCGACTTATTCCTCTCTGAGTTGGAAGGAATTGCGCTGATGACAGTGGCTCTGTAGGAAACTACCTCGTTGATGTGGATGGGAACGAGCTGCTCGATGTGTTTGCCCAGATTGCCAGGTTCGGATCACTTTTCCGAGATTCGATGGACTGAATGGGAACAGCCGAAAGGACCCAGAAGTCACTCGATACTACCCTCTCCAGCTTAGAAGAGGTTTGCCACGCCTCCGACGGAGCGACCTTACCGGCGGCGGAATGAGCTCAAGCACGCGCGAGCCGCCAGGATGAGCGCCATAGCTGAAACTCCCGCTCTTTCGATCCACAGTATCCCAGTCGGCTACAACTCTCCGGAGCTTCTTGCTCTTGCGAAGTCGGTGCGGTGGTGTCTGATTCATCCCCCACTCGGACCAATCACTGACGCCGTTTATTCACCCCTTGCAGGATGAGTTCGCCATCGCAGCGTACGTCTGACCTCAAAAGTTAATTGTGTATCCTGTCAGTAAATTGAGCTTAGAACTGTCGCAGAATGAACCGACCAGCCTTGGGTGAGTGTCGATATCGTCGGGCCATCCACGGAACACGAGCAAAAGCTGACATTCATAAATTATAGGCATGTTCCCTTCTTCCGAGTGGAGTGAGACCGTCAACAGTGGTCTCCTCTCCGTCGCGCCCAAGGGTCTTCCACACCTCTTCACTCAAATGTGCGGATCCTGCGCGGTTGAAGGCGCGATGAAGGCGGCATTCATGGCTTACCGAGCAAGGGAGCGTGGAGAGGCCGGTGTCACTGATTTCACGAGTGAAGAGGTGAGCTATCGCAGTCTGGGCGCGGAAAGTTCGAAGCCGACCTTTTCGCCACCGCAGATGTCTTCGTGCATGAAGAACGCTTCCCCTGGAAGCCCCGAACTTTCTGTCATTTCTTTTAAGTCGGCTTTCCATGGACGACTCTTCGGAAGTCTTTCTCTCACCCGGTCAAAGGCCGTCCACAAGCTCGACATTCCTGCTTTCGACTGGCCTGCCTGCACCTTCCCTCTCCTCAAGGTCAGAAAAAAATTGTCAAATTCCGTGATTCGTCTTATCTGATCACAACTTCTTAAGTACCCTCTCGCTGATTATGTCGCTGAGAATGCCGAGACGGAGGCCAGGGCTTTAGCTGAAGTTGAGGCGACAATTATCGCATGGAAGAAGACCAAACCTGTGGCCGCTCTCATCGTCGAGCCGGTCCAGTCAGGTGCGCCTTCATCTCAACAAAGAAAGGTCTGGAACTAATATGGTGGTCAATTTTCAGAGGGCGGAGACAACCACGCGTCCCCTCAGTTCTTCCAGGCGTTGCGAACACTCACGAAGGAGCACGGCGTTTTCTTCATCGTTGACGAGGTCCAGACCGGTGTCGGTACGAGTCATTTCACTTGAAAGCGCTCCGTCAGGTTTATCTGACTTCCCCGCTACAGGAGCCACCGGGTCCTTTTGGGCTCACGACAAGTGGGATCTCAAACACGCACCTGACTTCGTAACGTTCAGGTAAGCGCCGGATGCCCTACATAGAGTCTCATTCTTGCCAGGCTTTTTGACCGCTGCTGCAGTAAGAAAATGCAGGCTGCTGGTTTCTACCACGCTGCCGAAACCAGGGCTTCGGCTCCCTATCGAAAGTATGTTCTGCGAGTTGCTCATTCCACTACCGACTACTAATCCTGTTTCATCTCTCTAGCTTCAACACATGGATGGGCGACCCAGTCCGAGCGCTCCAAGCTCGCGAGATGATCTCAGTCATCAATAAGAACTCCCTCGTCGAAAATACCGCCGACGTTGGCGACTACCTCTACTCAGCTCTCGCATCCCTCGCGACCACTTCTTCCGGCGCACCACACATCCAAAATTTGCGTGGTAAGGACTCTGGAACCTTTATCTCCTTCGACTGCGCGACTCCGCAAGACCGTGATCAGTTCGTGGCGAAGATGAGGGGGAAGGGAGTGAACATGGGTGGGTGCGGAGAGAGGGCGGTCAGGCTGCGACCGATGTTGGTTTTCGAGAAGAAGCATGCGGATATGGTGATGGAGAGGATGGAGGAGGTTGTTCGTGAGCTTTGAGTAGGGTGTGACTTGGCTTGATGGGAATCAGAGCAGTTTGTTGGAACATTTGCTGCTTCCGAGGATGCGATCGTCCTTCCGGGTTCAGAACTGAGTGGCATTGTTCATGATTCTCAATTAAAGACATCCGGATTTATTCAAGACTCAGCGCTAGTACTCAGCGATCAGCTCAAGTGAAACAGGTTTGACTTCCAAGCAATCCTGAGAAATATCTGAAAACCTGCTGGAAAATAAAATTGAAAGCCAAATCCTAAAAAATCCGCCGCGGCTGTTGACCTAGGCCCACCCACGCTCACAATGTAAGTCAGAGCGAATGTGTCCCCGCTAACATTCAGGTACTTACTTCGAGTCCTCGAATGTCAGGGATTCAAATCACATCGTAATTCGCGCTCGCATTCGTCACCCTGACCTTCGACCGTCGAGCTCATCTTCTTTCTCCCGCCCCAGCCCCAGTCCTCGACGATAGAGCAAATTATCGGAAACTCTGCCAGAACAGCAGAACGCTTTGTAGAGGTCCGTCCCATGCTTTCTTATTCTAGCGGTGCCGGGCAATAGCTGACTTGAGTTGACTACACACAGAGATATTACAAGGAGCTCGACGAAGTCCCTGGGCCGAGCAGGGCAGTGGTCCACGCTTTCTACTCGCCCGAATCAAGGATTGCTTGGAATGGGAACCCGGTCCCGTACGCGGACTTGCCTGTTTTCTTGGAGCGCTTGCCGAAGAGCGACCACAAAGTGCAGGCGTTCGACTGTCATCCAATTCCAGGTGTGCCTCTATCAGCTCCTACGTAGCTGCTATGAAAACTTACAAAAACGTTTCCTGCCGCAGGCTCTGCACCGGGAGCTGCCCCTCCTTCACTCATGATCTCAGTTGTCGGCCAGGTATGTCTAGCTGTATTGGCCCACTCTGATCATTACAGCTATGGCTATGGTACTTACTCTGAAATTTGATAAAGGTCACACACGGCGATATTCCCCATCCTCCAGTGGCAACGAATCCCAAAGGACCCTACGCCAATCTCCCTCGCGTCTTCTCACAAACCTTCATCCTCGTATATACTCCCCGCGATCCGTCGGATATTCCGTATTTGATTTCTGCCGACGCTTATCGCTTTGTTTGAGGGTCGAGATGGACAAAAATGAGTCAGGCGACGGCTGGAACGCGCCGACTTCCAATGCCGACGAGAGGGCCTTCATTGTCTCGATGAATAGTTCGGGTCGCAGGTCTTGTAAGATGTTGTACTATCACATACTTTGCAATTTTGTTGGTAGGTTTCGGAGTTGACGAGCTAGCTTTCGATCCCAGTGTCTTTCGATCCCAGTGTCAAGTTGCGGCGCCTGGTGGTGGCGCTCGCTCGACTTCGCCACACCAAGTATCCTGTTGCTGCCCCATACCTTAAAGTATCCTTGTACCGCATCCCACATATCCTTTGATGCTTAGAGAAGATGTTACCTCTCGCGACAAAAACCCGCTCGCTCCGTCCGCTCGCTCCGCCCTTCCTCGAGCCTCGATTTTGTTGGCGTTCGGATTGGCCCGCGGTGCTTCTACAACTGACCTCATCATGTCGTTCGTCGTGACTGGCCTGCTGGGCTTCGTTGCCTTTGTTGCCGTCTTCCTTGGCGTGGTCACTTTGAATGTGCTTTACCAAGTCGTGCGCTCCTCATCTTGTCCCGTCCTTATGAGCGTCCGTGCTCATCACCATCTTGAATTCGCTCTTACAGGTCAAGCCACGAGACCCGACATTGCCGCCAGTCGTATTCCACTATGTTCCCATCATCGGTTGCGCTGTTTCGTGAGCATACCCGTTCCGTTGGCGCGCCTTGGGAGCGATACGAAAGGGAAGACGCGTGAGGCAAGCTGGTTGCTGATGCTTCGACGGCCTGCAGATACGGCATGGACCCCATTCAATTCATGTTTGACTGCCGTGAGAAGGTGCTTGTTCTTTCTTGTTAGCCTCGGGGGACGTTCGAGAGCATCGGTGGTGGGAAGAGGACGCGCAGGACGTGCGCCGGCGCGTTGGGGCCTGGTGACAACTCACCGCAGATTGGGTCATCAGCTGACGCGTACCTTTCCCTTACAACTATCAGTACGGCCCAGTCTTCACCTACCCTCTCCTTGGTCGGTGGATCACCGCTACTCTCGGACCCAACGGCAACAACTTTGTCCTCAACGGAAAGCTCGCTCACGTGAACGCTGAGGAGGCTTACACTCATCTCACCACTCCGTAAGTAACATCTTCAGCTTTCTACAGTAGTTTGGGGAGCTTATGCGGGCCGGCGACGCTTTGACAGGGTGTTCGGAACTGAGGTTGTCTACGACGTCCCGAATGACATTCTCATGCAACAGAAGAAGTTTGTCAAGGTTGGACTTACGACCGAGAACTTCAGGAAATACGTCGGAATCATCCACGGCGAGGTCATAGACTACTTCTCGAAGACTGTCTTCGAGAACGACGTGAGTGTCCTGGTTCCCCTGTCATTGAAATACACCTTGGGCTGACGTAATAAAAAAATCTCAGGTCAAATCGGTCAAGCAAATGGATGCATTCACTACCTCCTCTGAGATCACTATCTGTACCGCAACCGCGACACTTCAGGGCAAGGAGATTCGCGCCGGCATGGACAAGTCTTTCGCGGACCTTTATCACGACCTCGACGGTGGCTTCACTCCTTTAGTACATTCCATCTGTTTCAACTCCTCAAAGCAAACTCCTGAACTGACGACGATCTCTGCAGAATTTTGTCTTCCCCAATCTCCCCCTTCCTTCGTACAAGCGCCGCGACGTCGCTCAGCTCAAGATGCGCGAATTCTACATCGGTATCCTCGAGAAGCGTCGTCTCTCCGGCGAAGAGGTACGCCACTACATCTATGCACCCAAGATAATGCTCAGCTGATCGTCTTGCCCATTTTAGCCCGACGCCGACATGCTCACTGCCCTCCAGAGCCAAGTCTACAAGACTGGCGAGCCACTTACGGACAAGCAAATCGCACACATTATGATCGCCCTTCTCATGGCTGGACAGCACACCAGTGCCGCCACTGGAGCTTGGTCGATTCTTCGTCTCGGACAACGTCAGGACCTCCAGTTTGTCGCAATTTGTAGCCTTCCTTTTCTCTTCCCCTCCTACAATGTTGTTTCTACACAGGCAATCTCTTTACGACGAGCAGGTTGAATACCACGGCGACGGACACGGTGGATTCCGTCCATTAGAGCACGACACCCTCTCCACTCCCCTCCTCGCCGCCGTCATCAAGGAAGTTCTCCGTCTCCACCCGCCTCTCCACTCTCTCATGCGCAAAGTAATCTCCGACTGCCCTGTGCCTGCCTCAGTTGGCTCCCCCGCCGCCGAACCTGGAATCTCTGCCGCCCGAGCCAAGGAATTGGAGAACGTCGAATACGTCGTGCCAAAGGGACACTTTGTTCTCGCCGCACCTGGATTCAGTATGGTTGATGATAAGATTTGGGGAGAAGGCGCCAAGTTCGATGAGACGAGGTGGATGGATGGTAAGATGCCCGTTGCGGGTGAGGAAGATGCTGAGGAGGAGGACTTTGGTTGGGGTAAAATCTCAAAGGGTGGAAAGTCAGCTTGTGAGTCTTTTTCTTCGTTCAGTCCATTATGTTTTGGCTCGTTGGAGAACTCACTCTTGTTGCTGTGCAGACCTTCCCTTCGGAGCTGGACGTCATCGCTGCATTGGTGAGCAGTTCGCAAACCTCCAGATTGGAACTATCATCGCAACTCTCATTCGTGAAGTCACTTGGACACTACCGCAAGAGTTTCCCGGAAACGACTACACCGTGAGTAGCCATTCGTCTTTCAGACGGGTTCTACAGACGCTAACTCCACACTTCGTAGACTATGATCGTCATGCCACAAAAACCTAGGAACGTGATCTTCACCAAGAGGGCGAAGCTTTAGAGGGAAGGGCAGAGGTCCATCCTTTCATTTTCATCTTGAGCTCAAACTTTCATATACCAAGGAACTAAATATCATAGATGTCTAATGCAAAGCGTAACCACTGAAACTCTCTCGTCCAGAGTAGATGACTTCCACTTCCTTTTGGCGGAACCGCTATTTTTCTATCTTGCGCAACACCCAATCGACTTCGATCATAGACATTGAATCGCCGCCTACGATTTGACTCAGCCTCTCCACTGCGAGAGCGGTGAGCTCTTTGGCGGCACCGCATTCGACCAAAGTGAACAGTACCAGTGCCTGGACGAAATAGGTTTTCCTCCGCTCTGACTCCACATTATTTACTTCAGCCCTCAACTTCGCGGTATCGGGATTGCTTCGAACATGCGGCGGCAAGCGAGCGGCCTCGTCTTCTGTTTCGAATTCCTCCCCCCACATGATGGACAAGAGGGTGGCAGTGTATGTAAACGCGTCGAATTTGTGTTGGTCTCTGATGGGGCCAGACGTCATGAAAGGTCGACTCAAGATGGTCGCAGCTAAGAGCGTAGCTTTCCCGAAGCCGCCCTCTTGTCGGTCTGCCCAGATTGGTCGTTGCAAGTCGGCCTAGGGAAACGCGAGGGTGTATGGTCAGCAGGCTGTTCCATCGAGCTCTTTTCTCTTACAATCTGTATAACATTCCCCCGGGCTGCCGCCCAGTTCACATAGTGCTGATATTCGGGAATTGTTGGCTCTCGTAGGACAAAGTTGAGTGGTTGGTGAAGCTTGCAGAGAACCTTGTGAGATGGCCACAGCTTTGATGGAGTGGAAGATGTTAGAGAAGCCCAGGAAGCTAAGGCGCGTTTAGACATACGAGAGCTTGGTGCTCACTCCCGCAGAACCTCAACGACTTGCATGTCGAGCATCGTAGAGTGCCTTCTCGCGGACAGACAGCGCACAGTGACTGAGAGGACATAACACGTGGTCGGCTAGCTGTAAAAGCTTTTGAGGGTGCAACAAGGCGGGGGACATTGGAGCAAGGGGAAGGAGGACTTCGAGCCTATTCGCAGCTCGCACGGTCCTGCATCCCCTATCTTCGTCGAAGGAGGTCGGCCCAAACAAGTTCAAATCTTCTTTATCGGAGTGACCTCTGCCTCATATCGTGTCGCCCCAAAACTTGGCCGTGATGACAAAGGAAAAGTTTTCTGTATGGAAGTCCGCGGAGCTACTTACTGTACATGCAAGCCACCGTCGCATCGACATCGCTTTCAAAACCAGGCGAAAGAGATGTCTGAAGATGGCATATCTCATTATCGATTGCCACGAACAACCATGACGAAAGCCTCAGCACTTAATGAAACCGAACCTCCAGGACGTCCCAACTTGCCAAGGCGGATTCAGCAGTAAGCCAAAGTAAGCAAGGGTACTAGTTCAACAAATTCACTGCTCAATTTGCTCAATCTTTCTCAGTACCCAATTGCAATCGCCCCCAATATTTGGATTGTCTCCTGCGATTTGACTTGGTCTCTCCAAAGCGACGGCGACCAACTCTTTCGCGGCGCCGCGCTCGATCGACTTGAGCAGCACGAGTGCCTGAAGCAGGTACTCTCTCCTCATTTCCGACTACATGTCCTGGTATGCGTCCCTCAAAAAGCCGGTTTGCGTGGTGCTTCGGAGATGCGGCTGGAGGTGTTCCGACTCGGCTTCGAATTTTGTTTCGACTTCCTCCCCCATCACGACAACACGTAGTGCGGCTGTCTATGTAAAAGCGTGGTGCGTGTGCTTATTTCTCGCAGCTCCCAACCCAAGGGAAAGATAAGTCAGGATCGCAGCGATGATGAAGGCTTCCGTCTCGGCGTCGTTTCCCGTCGCGAGCCAGCGCGAGCCTTTGAACTAATGGCGGCAGGATATCTTCAGCCAGTGCGAGGAGCTGAGCGGATTACATTACGAACTCTTGCGTCTCTCTCGGAGGCACCTCGACTTATCTGGGACTCGATGTATGCTTGGAACTCAGCCGTCGTTGGCTTTCGTGGTTCCAATGTGAGCGGCTGATTCGACTTGCAAAAAATCTTGTTCGTCGACCGAAGCTGTTACAGGTGCTGATAGATCAGGAAAGGACAATGTCTTTTCAGGCTGAGAGAGGGGATGTACGAGAGCTGGGTGGTCAGTCTCAAAAATCGGAACGTCTTACATCTGGAGCATTTAAGAGTACATCCGAGTGGGCACACCACGCAAAGCTTCTCAAAAGACATAGTCAGAGGAAGCACAGGAGAAGCTCGAAGGTTGTGGGAAGAAGTTAAGGAAGAGAACCTTGCAGAAGCGTAACGCTGGTCCTCGGCGATACTTCGTATAAGGACTTCGTATCGGTGTTCGGTCTTCTTGAACCCCTCCTTACCCACGTAGCTTCAAAATCCATCAAGAAGCCTGAAAGAGGAGCCTGTACGCGTGAAGAAAAGAAGATATTTGCTTGGTTTAGGATAGTTGAGAGCCCAGTACAGTTTCTCTATGGGTTGTACGCATTAGCACTGCGCGACGAGGTATATTGAGAAAAAACACAGATCAACTGCACCTGAACCAGCTTACCAGCGATTTTCGGCCGACTGATTTTGAAAATGCCGCGAATGCAGGAGCAACGGTGAGTGGAGCAAGAGCGCATGCTGTTGAAATGTCGGGGCTATGAGGGAGCAGGGGTGGGTTAGAGAGCGGGAGTTGAAGTTGAAGTTGAAGTTGAAGTGTATGACTGCAGTCAACTCTGCGAGAGCTGAACCGATCGCAGTGATTGCATAGTAGTCCGAAACTTGTCAACCTGGCCGTCTCGCTCTCGCGAAATCATCCGGCCGGAAAGGACATCCAACGTGTCGGAAGTAACCTATTCCACGCGTCTTCTGCAGCGTAGCAGGCCGCTCGAGTTCGATGTTGTCCTAATGATTGAGAAAGTCAAATCTGTTCGCGCCAAACTGAAGACAAATCCGGAAGGACGGGCCGAAGAGGGGTCAAGTCTTTTTCTCTTGAGCAGGCGTTCCAACACGACAAAGTCTACGACGAAACTTTAATCGAAGCTACCTACCCTGTGGGTCAGCATTGTCACCAACAGCCTTTCCCCACCCCACTACATAAGCCGGGACCGCGACTGGCTGCGCCCACGCACCTCCGCCAGCTGACTGGACGAGTCCGAGGCAACGATGCTCAGTTTTGGTAAGAAGCGGAGGACTCCGTCCGCAAACGGCTCAGAAAGACAGCAGTCCGCCACTCCAGAGCGGCCAGTCACGCCAGAAGTACGTTCATCAGCTCTTGCGACGCGAGCGGGAAGATGCTACTGTTACCGACCCTCTTCGTTCACAGCCCTACGCCGAATTCGGTGGTGCCCCCATCTCGCCAAGTCCCTCTCGCCATACGAAAGCAGCTACTACGCTCGGGGCCCGCATGGAAAGCTCCTCGTCACTCCTTGTCCCGGAACCCGTCACGAAGCGGGGCCGCAGCGCGTCGGACGCCTCAACCAGCGACCGGCGCTCCATCTTCGTCACTAGCTCCGACAGTCGCAGCGTTCACTCGAATGGATCCTCTGCACCACCGGGTGAAGGGAGCCTCTCGTTTGATCAACTCGCCGTGGTAGAACGAGGTCGCACGCCCCTCGTTCAGGCTCCAGAGCTCTTGGTAGCTGAGCCCAGCCCGGAACTCCGCACACATCAGTACGAGGAAGCGTCTCTGCTCACTGGGGCTGCCGGTCGCGTAGGAGACGAGAACAGGGCTGTGCGTTCACTCGACTTGCCGACGCCGTCGACGAGCTCAAACGGTCGTCCGCGAGCCGCGACGACATCAGAGGGCACTTCCGTCACCTTTTCCAACCTACCTCCGACAACCATGTCCACTTCGTCTTCAACAATCACACAAAATAGTGGCATAAGTGCCAGCCGGCCCAGCAGTCGAAGCACATCAGTCAACTCCCAAGATGCATCTTCCACCGCCTACCTTTCCGCTCCGAGACCTCCTGCCCAAGTACGCTCCCCTTCTTCCACTCGCTCAACCAAGAAGCGCTCAACATCTGGCGGTATTGCGGGCGCGCTTGCTTTGTCTGGCGTCGCGCTCGCTTCCCCCTCCGCTCAGCTCCGCCAACCCATCAGCATTGCTTCCCTAAATCGACCACAGCTTAGCCCACCAGAAGGGCGAATGAGCTTGGACACCGAGTCGGAGGGTGGCCATTCTCTTGCCGGCACGGACAGTGGAGGGCTCATGTCGATGGACCTGCTGGGAGACTTCGACGACGTAGTCAGTCAGCTGGGCACGGGATACGCCGTCGCGAGTAGCAAGCGAAATGCGGACTTCCACACCATCTTCAAGAACATTCCAGATGATGACTATCTTATTGAGGGTGAGTCACTCGCGCCACCAGTGGTCTCGACATGAGCTGACCTTCGCAACCTCTCTGAAGACTACGGATGTGCCCTCCAGCGAGAGATCCTAATCCAGGGGCGCATCTACATATCCGAGCACCATTTATCTTTCAACGCAAACATTTTTGGTTGGGTCACCACGGTCCGTGCCACACCATCTCTCCCAGCATGAACCGTGCACAGCTGATGCTTTGCTTTCCCCAGCATACGCTCCCCTTTGCGGAGATCGTCTCCATCGAAAAACGCATGACAGCCTACGTGATTCCTAACGCAATCCAAATCACAACACTTCACGCTCGTGTATGTGCAACCTATAATCACCCGCTTCGAGTGATCGACTGAGGCTCTCCACTTGCTACAGTATACCTTCGCCTCATTTCTCTCGCGCGATACGACCCACGACCTCATTTGTAACATTTGGCGAATGGTGCATCCCGTCGTTCCTCCCTCTGCATCTCTCCCCGACAACGTCGCAGACTCTGACGACGAAGCCGACATTGGCTCCATCGATTCCCACGACGACGCGGAGGGGGGCAAGCGGGCGAACGGACGCCGCCTTCGCGGTCTGAGCACCAGTCGACGAAGGGGCGAGAGTGGCCCATTGTCGAATGGGAAAGGACCGGCGGCATCTCCGGGTGGCGATAAATTGGCCCGACCGACCCCTGGCAGCCCAAGGACCAGCAAACAGGATCTTAAGGTCCATCCTCAAACAGTCGACACACTGCCAATGTTGAAAAACTTGAAGGAAGTCTGCATGGATCAAGTCTTCCCGTCGGCACCGGAGAAAATCTACAACCTAATGTTCACCAGCGGGTTTATGAAGGACTTCTGGACAAACAACCAGAAACTACTCGGTGAGCCTCCATCTTAGAATGCGATGGAAATGCGCTGATTTTCATCCGATCGTTCGCCAATGCTCACAGAACTGCAAATATCGGACTGGGCCCCCGAAAAATCTGGGTCGAACCTCCTCGCGCGCTCGATGAGCTACATCAAGCCGCTCAATGGCTCGATTGGACCGAAGCAGACCAAGTGCCTCATTACCGACGAGAGTGCACACGTCGACTTCGAAGACTATGTTTGTGTAGTCACAACGACGAGGACTCCCGACGTGCCGAGTGGAAGCGCTTTCGCCGTCAAAACGAGGACGTCCATGACTTGGGCGAAGAACAATACCTGTCGGGTTGTTGTTACGACTGGTGTCGAATGGTCCAAGAGTAGTTTTATCAAAGGTTCGCTTCTTGAGCCTTGCCCTGCAAACTTATTCACTGCTCCAGCTGACATGGTGACTCCCCAATAGGTATCATCGAACGCTCCTGCATCGAAGGTCAGAAGACCTACCACGCGGACCTCGAAAAGTCCATGCGAGCCTACATTCATGCCCACCGGTCCGAGTTCCTTTCAGAGGGGCAAGAGGCCGACGTCGCCTCCATCGACGACGACGACAATACTTCGTTGGAGGAGCAGCGCGAGGTCGACGAAGGTCGCCGGCCGTCCATGTCCGCCGCCGCCGCAGAATCTACTCAGGATGACAGCCCCATATTGAGGACTCTCCGGCCATTCCTCGACATCTGCTCCGACGTCGGAGAGCTCTTTGGCGGCATGAGTCCCGTGTCGGCCGGATTGTGCTTTGTCGTTGCCGTCCTCGTTCTCAGCAATCTTTGGACGCTCAGTCGTCGACCACGGGATGATGGAGGGGTCGCGAGAATGTCTGGAGGTACTGGCTCGGACGGTCTCTCAAAACCCTCGAGTCGCAGTACAGGCAGGCGGAATCCGGACGAGATTGCCCACGCAGTGCGAGGCGCCCTGCACGATTACTTTGAGATGCATCCTCCACCAGCTCCGACTGCCGCACCTCTCGTCGATTTGGAGCTGGAAGACGGCTTGGAACTCGACCCAGCAAAAGAAGCAGTGGCTATTGCTGCCGTATTGCAGGTGCTCGAAGAGAGGATGAAGAGATTGAGGGCGTCGTTAGCGACATTGGAGTGATCAGTTGTTTCCTTTCAGATGAGTAGTTTGTGAAGTGAAGTGTAGAGGAAATGCTGTTTGTATCGCAGGTTATCTCTTGTATTGAGTCAACAGTTGTCTGCCCTGCCTATTCGAATTGTCGGGCAACGTCGATGTTAAAGATCGAACATGCGTTACGGATCGAAAAGGAAAGACTACTTAGGTGAGTGCACTCAGCTTGAAGCTGAGGGGGACTAGAGCGCTGACCTTCGTCCTATAGCCTTTGGATTTTAGGGTCGGAGCTGTCTGCCCCTAAGTTGGCGACTCGCCGGGAATCGTTGGCGACGGGACAAGGCCAAATATCTCGACGTTCTCCTACGTTTGAAGTATATGCTCTACACAGCACAGGAAGGCAGGAACTGACCAGACTCTTTTTCAGTGTACTGTGTGAAGGCACATTCCTTTCCAAGTTCGCACCGTTATTATTAAACTTCGAAGTTCGAACGAAGGCTTTACCGTTTCCTTTCCAGGTCAACTGTCCTAGCATGCCAATCTCGTATGCCGTTTCGCTACACGTATTCGTAAAACTGACAGTCTCCGCGCGCCGGTGTCGCGCGCGGTAACTTGATAGCCGAACACACGCTGTCAACTGCCTGGACTGCAACTCTTCTTCAGAGATAAATCAACGAAAGAACACCGTCCGTCTTACTCAGCATTCAAGTTCCATGACTCCCAACACCAAGTCAAACATCCTTCTAGCTGGAGTAGGTGGCAATGGATTTTCAAATGACGGCGAGGCAAGTGCAACCTGCTTCTGTGGTAAGGTACAGCTCGCGTTTGTGAGTCTCTGTTATATCATTGCACCGAGAACCCTCCTAACTCTCAACTTCCCAGCCGACTGAAGCCCCTGGGCTCGTCAAGTCAGTCTTCATCGCACCTTGTCACGCACCGCTCCTTCGGGGCCTGCTAAGCTGATGTTTTGTTACATTGTCTTGCTTGCAGCTCGTTCATCTGCCATTGCAGCGATTGCCATAAGTTGGTCCCATTTCAGGAAGTGCCTTCCCAAGAGTGAAGATCTCATCGACTTCACCCCCTTTAGATTGACGGCTTCGATGTTTGCTACCAACTTCGCCGTTCTCGACACCCACCTCAAGCATCTCAGAGGTAGAGACAATCTCACCAAGTTCGGTCAAGATGTGACTATCACCTCTGGAAACACAATGACCAACGCTTTCTGCAAAACCTGTGGATCGGTAAGCAAGTTCGATTTCACACATGTGTACACCGCAACATGTTATTAAATTTTCCAGCTCATGTATCGCGTCTCTTCTGGCTTCCCTGGAATGAGCATCCTGCGCGTTGGATCCGTGGACGACTTCAGCCTGATGGAGAATCAGTTGAGGCCTCAATTCGAGCAGGTCGTCGAGACAAGAGTGTCGTGGTTGAAGGGAGCGGACGGTATTCCACAATACGAAGGGCACCATCTCAAGTGAGCAGTTTACTGGGCCGAACAAGTGTTGTGATTTCTACTGTTGAAGATATAGAAAGCGTCGTGGAGGCAAGCTTTGATTACGGAGGCATTAATTCTGAAGAACCACCACGACATGGTAGCGTTGTTCAAGGCTGCGGAGGTTATTTGGCTGGCGTGGAAAGAATGAGGGGTGCCGTTGTTCAGTTCGTGTCCCCACATCCGCGCAATGTAAGCACTATTACCGTTCCGTCTCTCCGTTACACTCCAATGCTCGCCCTCCCATCCGGGCCCTTGATACATCAGCGGGGCCTTGTGTCGGTTTGCGATGAATCACCTCGAGATTTGAAGCGTTTACGAGGGCGTCGAGTAGATCTCTTTGAGAATATGGAAGTCTTGCCCAACTGCTGGATGGAGTGGCGCTCCCCCTGGTGTGTCTTCCCTCGTCAATCCTCTTCGCATGCACTTCTGGCAAGCTTTCCCCGGTACAGGACACCATATCCATTCGAAACCACCTCGCAGGCAAGCTCCTTTCTGCCCCTCTCCGCTCCTCTCCGCCCTTCTGAGTAGGAAGCTCCAGCAGCTGTCGAGGTCTCGCATACACAGCAGTAGTCGAAGTTCGTGCCGCAAGGAGGTTGAGATAAGGATGTGGTGCAGCGGGGGGCGCTGGATGCTGGCGGCGGTTAAGGTTCTGTGCCTAGCTGAAAAGTTCAAGAGACATGCGGTCAGTTGCGACTACATTACATAGCCTCACTGGCGACAGTGCGTCTGGTCTTCAATTCGCCGAGCTTGGTAAGTGGGCTGCTGTAACACTGTTGTTACAATCACATGGGGTCGGGGGGCACTCGCTAAAACCATAAACCTAGAACCAATCCTTTACAGTGGCTTGCATGGGAGTTGGGTCAAGAGGCTGGAAGGAAGTGCGGCACAGAAAGTCAGCTCTGCCGTCCTCCCCAAGCGATCCCAGCCACAACGATCCCCAGACTCACATTCCGTGACGCTTCTTGATGGTAACACGGTGCCTTGAAAACTTGTCGTCAGGCGAAAAGCGGGCTGTCGCGATGATTGTTATTAGCTGCCTGTCCGCGCTTCTTTCTGCTGCCGCCAACTCGCGTCCACGCACCTGGGTGAGCCGACTTGGTGACTCCACCGGAAGCGGTGGTCTTCTGTTGACGGAAAGAAACAGTCAGCATGCGGGCTTGGACTGTTTGGTGCGGATTCCTGAGCATACTTTAAGGGAGTAGAGGCGGGTGCCATCAGGGTTGAGCCTGCGCAACGCCAGGAAGTTCTTTATCAGCTCCGTTCGTTCCACCCGAGCCATCTGAGCCTTACGAGAACATCAAGTGCATATTGATTAAAGTTTTTGAAGTTTGCAAGCGTGTTGTTGGCAGCCTGTGCGACTTACTCACAAAAAGTCTGTGAGTGACACTTCGGCCGCCGGAGACGTCGTAGGACGCCCTAGAGCTACTGAGTACTCTTCTTACAACCCACGCCTACCCCAGGCATGGTCTTCATCGCTTTGCCTGCCAAAACCATTTCACAAATCGTTCAAATTGCGAGAGATCTGCCCACTATATCGACCTCCACCCCTCGGCGTCCGGATCCACTCTCCTCTTCACTTCGCGCGTGTCCCGATCCTAGAATCCTCTTCATTACATAATCACACCTCAAATCGCGACAACAGATCCAGGTCTGAGGCGTCGCGGCACGTTGTTACGCCATTTCGAGCGTCATGGTGTCGGGATTTCCGACGACACGACGCCCACGACAGACGACGTTGAATTTCTTCTTCACTCACTCGCATTCAAAGTTTGGGGGTTTATGGGATGCTCCTTGTCTCCAACGAGACTTTTTTCTCTCCCGTAAAAATGGACGAGACGTCGGGGACGAAGTGGCGACAGGTGTGAGGAACCTCATCATCGCGCGCGGTGTCGGGTACTCTCAAATTTCTTCGCCTCGGCGTCAGACAATATCCTCAAATCAACGAAAGCTTTCGATGGCTCCTTTATCGAGCTACTTTGGAGGATGGAGCGGGAGGGAGTAAAGAGGACGTCGAGATTCGGATCCTCGCCCTCCCCAAACGTATCGCACCAGCCTTCACAACCGCACTATCGCAACGAGGCAGCTCAAAGTCTTGTTCAGAATGGATCCTAGTGATGACAACCTACTACCAGAATCGAACAAAATCGGTGGGTGGCGGTGGGTGGCGGCCTTCGAAATGTGGATAGCTTACGGCCTGAAGTCCGCGGACTTCACCTGCATTTTTTTTCTCTTTGGTCGCTGCTGGGCTCTGTTGGAACCTCACGTTGCGTATGATGATGCGTAATCTTCCACCTTGTTTGTTTAGAGATCTGCATCTAACTCACCTTATTATGTCGCTGCCACGCGAATAAAGAATGGAGGCCGTAACCTAGCGCTGGCGTCAAACGTCAACGCGCGATATAAGGCCTTTCGCAGATAAATCTTCGGGCAAAAGTCCACCTGATTAAAGCTTGTACTTCAGAATCAATTTGTAAAACATGTCCAGCTTATCAAATAGTGATCGATCCTCCTGAACGAACATCGACATCCTCCTTAACGCGCCGTCAATGAGCTCCTTCGCAGCTTTTCGTTGAATCAAAGCGCAGAGGACCAGTACCTGAAGCTCGAACTTTTTCATCGATTCAGGTTCCATCTCGTGTGATGATTTTCCGGAGGATTTGTAGTTTAGTGCGAATTTGTCGAAGCGGGGTGCAAGAAGGGAGAGAAAGACAGATGCGTATGTGAAAGCGTCGGTGGAAGGAAGGATTGGACTTCGATGGGGGCTGCATGTTCGGAAGAGGAAGACGTCTCCGAGGACTGCTATCGTTCGCCATTTCTTCTCATTGGCGTCCTTCGTATCGGCAATTCGTCGCCTTGCTTCTGTCACTTGTTCCGTCTGCACAGCGCGCACGAAGTCAGCAAGATCCAGTACGTAAGACAGCCATCTCGATTTACACTGGAGCTGATACCGGGACTCTTCATGAGCTCTCCCATCTCGTGGTAAGCCTGAACTTCTAAAAAGGTCGGTTCTCGTGGAGTGAACTCGAGCGGTGTATCGTGTTTGCACATGTGCTTGTGCGACGACCAAAGCTGTGGCGGATCCAGATCAGTAAGGGACTGGTAAACGTTTCCACTGCTGCTGATGCACTCACGAGAGACTGGTGCTCCGCTCCACAGAATCGAATCGACTTGCATCTCGAGCACAAGAGAGTACTCTCTCGAGGGCAGACGGCGCAGACCTTGTCGAAAGACATTGTTGAGTGGCTGAGTGGATGAGAGTCGCAGGCCTGCCGAAGCTCGATGGAACTGTCTATGTGTCCAACTCGTGACGAAGACAGCTGCCAGAGGTTGCCAGAGGAGATGAAAAGGCCTGAGTACGCCGCAGCGACCTGGTCCGCACCTTGACGTCCTCGCCTCGTTCGGGATGTCACCAAAGAAGTTCTCAAACACACTTACATTTGCCATCTCCTCCACTCGATGAACCGATAAAGGGTTCTCAAGGCTGGAAGCATAGAAAAGTCCGGGACGGCGGATTGTTTAACACAGAGGCCCGCCGTCTGTCAGATGCCCCGATGGTGAAGGCCGCAGCCAATAACGCACTTCTTCAGAAGCACTGCTTACAACATTGAAAAGTCATCTTCCTCCTTGGGCCGTCCCCCCCTTTATCCTGAAGCCGCACTCCTCGAAGCCTCCCCTTGCAAGCTCTTCAACAACGAGCCTCCCTGAACGATATCAGTCGTCACGATGAGGATATTGCGATCTAAGGGTAGTATAAATGAGTTCCTCTGCATCCTCGAGGAAACTGAGAGGTGAAAAAAGATGCGCACCAGGAGTCTGTCGATTTAAGAACCTGAGCGCTGCGATCTCGCCATAGGTGACTCCTCCCAAATAGCAAACAATCGTAGTCGGCATCGCTGATTGCGTTTGACCTGGTATGCCGAAAGGTCGTTTGATCAGTCCCACAGGCTCATTAGATTTGCGAAGGGGCAGAAAGAAACCCACCTCTCGAAAACCCGACCTCCTTCACCTCTTGTACACTCTCAAAAGTCTCCCCCGGCAGCGCCTTGACCACTTCCTCAATCCCCTTCCACCCATTGATCCCTCT
>JASZXU010000278.1:0-26879 GCA_035521515.1 Phenoliferia sp. Uapishka_3 | reverse complement strand
GTTGAAGGTGAAGACAAAGCGAGTAGAGACGAGAAAGGGGAAGGGGGGGTGGATGGACAAGAAGGAAAGGTCGTGTAAAAAGCGGTAGTTGGGAGTCGAAGTCCAGATTTTGAGGACGAAAAATTCCCACTCTCTAGAGGATTGAGCATTTCGACTTGCGCTTTGTGACGGGTGGCTCCAACGCCGCGACAATGGCCTCGTCAAATACGTTCTTCAACTGATCCACGACAATTCAGGACGAAAGGAGTCGTCAGCGAGCTATCGAGTGAGAAGATACCTGAGGCTAGGAATTTTTACGTACCCCCTTCTGCGTCAACGCCGAGCACTCGACATACTTGACCGCACCGAGTTCCCTGGCGAGCCTCTCTCCCGCCTCGGGGGGGACTGGGCGTTGCTTCTGTCGCGACAACTTCTCGAGGACAGCAGGGTCATCTCGGAGATCGACTTGAGTACCAACGATGAGACAGGGGACCCCCGGGCAATGGTGGTGGACCTGCAATTATTGTTTCGATAAGTTCTTCTTATTCTACGGAATGTCTGGAGAACTTTGACGCACCTCGGGAAACCACTTTTCTTTCACGTTCTCGAATGAGGCGGGGCTGGTGACGGAGAAGCAGACGAGGAAAACATCGGTCTGGGGGTATGATAGCGGTCGCAGACGGTCGTAGTCTTCTTGTCCAGCAGTATCGAAAAGGCCGAGAGTGTACGGGTCGTCTCCAATCATGACGGTAACGGCCTATAGATTTGTGCCGGGAGCGTGAGCAGTATTCAATAGGTTGTGTGCGCGGGGAAAGTTGACTGACGTAGTTGTCGAAGACTGTCGGGACATACTCGGATGGGAACTTGTTGGTTGTGTATGAGATAAGGAGGCAAGTCTGATGCGGTGCACGCCAACAATCAGTACGTAGTCTTGTGGTGAGGGGAAGCAGATATCGAGATCGCCTTTCCCCCGTAAATCCAAGAAACAAACCTTTCCAACGGCTCCGTCACCGACAACCTAGCGGAACGAGAAGGGTATTGAGTGAAGGGCTGACAAGATGACGGCAGGGGTCAAACTCACGACGCATTTTATTGTCTGCATGGCTGGCGCGGGTCAAAAACAACGAGGATTTGAGGCGGAGACCAATTGAAGACCAAAGGACGAAGGCGAGCTGTTTGGTTGAAGCGGTTCGGTGGATTTTTCGCGTTGAAAGTGGAAGTGGACATGGGGGATAGGCCGAAAAGGGAAGAGAGGAGGTGGGAGGAAGAAGAGGGGTGCCTGTCAGCGCTCTGGTTCGCTCCAGCCGTCCAGGCTCTGTGCACGCATTGAAGCGGGATGAGAGGCACAGATCATCACTCGTCCAATCCCAAGATGAAGAGAGCGAATCTGGGGCACACCCTGCCAGAGCGAGAGCATGGCCAGATCGGTGTGTCCCTCAAAGCAAGGTGAGACTGCAACGTGATAAGCCCCCCTCATCTTCGTCGCCGCAGTCCGGCGACAAGGAGGTCCCCGAGCGGTCCTTGTCCTCTGAGGCAGACTGGTGAGCGTATAATGCGGGCCCAGTGTCGGTTTGCGCGCAACGCGGGCGGTGAAGCGAGTCGGGTGACGAGAGGGGTCGCTAGAACCGGGCGGCGGGCGTTGGTACGCGCGGGCTTCCACTGGCTGGGGAATGAACGCGTGGAACGAAGGGAGAAAGAGGCTGACCTTGGGCTGGCCTGAAGACTGTGTCTTGAACGACGACCGAAAGGGACGACGGTGGGCAAAGTCGAGAGTGGCTGGACGGGTCTTTGCAATCAGGGTCAGCGGTTCTGTTCAAATCGGTGGGGAATGCGGCGTAAAGAACGGCATAGTCGTCAAAGTCTGGCCGCGATTGAAGACTATCCGCTTACCTCGTAACTCGACTGGCTCCGCACGCTGTGATTGAGGTTAGGGTAGAGGGGAGTCGCTTCCGTGCTGCTGTGCTCGACTTTATTTCCAAAAACGTTTACCATTGTTCTCAACCTTTGTCTCGAAAAGTAGCACCCAACTCAGCCCGTGCCTTGCCTGGCCCAGAGCACCTGCCGCGACCCCACATCTAAGGAAGCGATGCCACCAAGGAGGAAACAACAGCCACTGGTGAAAGAGCGCAGCCCTCCCGTGGAGGAGCCAGTCGCCGACGAGCAGGATGACGAAGCGAGTGAGGCAGTGGCGGCCGACGACGACGACGAGGTTGTCCAGGATCCGCTTGCCGTACGCGCAGCCAAGATGGCAGCTCTTCGCAAGCGAATGGTGCGTCTCGCCCCGTCGGCTCTGATTTCCTGACGCGCGCGAGCTGAGCTTCTCTGTCATATCCCCAATCTCGCAGTCCGAAAGCGCGCAAGCGAACCGAAAGGACCTCATAGCGGAAACTTCAACCACACGGGCAAACGCTCGTAACGCGATCAAACTCGAGCGGAAACGAAAGCAAGCGGAGGCGATGGGCGAGAAAGCGGAGGCGAGGGATACAGGGGAGGATCTCGAGAGGAAGCGCGCTTGGGAGTATTCTATTGAGGACAACGAAAAGTGGGACAAGAAGGTGGCGAGAAAGGGCAGAAGGGCAGACTTCACATTTACCGGTAAGCTCATCACAACAATTCGGGACAGTGGCGAAATACTGGGTGCGAGCTGAGACATGCTCGCTGCAGACTACGACGACATCGCGCGAAGAAAGTATAAAAAGGTGGTATTCATTCCTTTCCACCATGTGCTCCATCCGCTGACGTCTACGCCTCTCCAGGATTTGGACGTCTTCAAACCCGACCTCACATCATACAATGCGCAACGAGCATTGGCCGATGGTGCTTCATCCGCTCTCGTTGGAACTTCAGCTGCTTTGGCCGCCGCAGAGGATCTTTATCGTGACGCCAACAGCTTTGTTTATGCTGATCATAAACCGAGCGAGGATGCTATCGATCGTGTTATTGGAAAGATCAATCTCGAGTACGTCGCCTTCCCCTTTCGCTTTCCCCTAGCTCCACCTTCTCTCACTTCCGATTCCGTTTGACTCGGAACTTACTGACTGGATTGAATTGTTGCTATTTTTTTTCCAGTCTTGACAAACGACAGAAGCGATCTCGAGAGCGCAAGAACGAAGATGAAGGCGACATCACCTACATCAACGAGAAGGTACACCTGCCCTGTCTCCCTCACTTCAACTATAACATGAAGTCTTACCACTCCACCCCCTTCCGCAGAATAAGCACTTTAACAAGAAGCTTGAGCGTTACTATAATAACCACACGAAGGACATTCGTGACAATTTCGAGCGCGGGACAGCTCTGTAGGCTTTGACTCAATTTTGCATTGGCACAACTATTCCGGCACTTTTACTAAACTGGGAAGAAACTTCGTACCGCATTGATTTTTCAGTCAGTCCTGTCATTTACGTCGTGCTTTGAACTATTTAGGATCTCCGCCCTTCAGTCTGTGGCGAGTCTGGTTATGCGGTAAGTACGATGAATTCACGTACGTAGTCGCAAAGTCATGGGCTCTTCACTTTGGACCTCAAAATATTGATTTGAGACAAAAGTTCGTAAATGTGTTCATCTTTCGACGTTGGGACAACGGCTGGGGCTCGGAGCAAAGTAAATAACAGGGTAGGCCTCCTCACCATACAGCAAGAGTGACGTAGGAGATTCGGTGATATCTAGGTCCAAAAGAAAGGCTAATCCAGAAAGACTCGTGAGATCACACTACATTGTGGGGTTTACAAGTCGTTCATTTTGCCGGTGTAATTTCAGGCCTACCGTCGCCCGTCGTGCGGAGCGCTGCCTACAACGTTTCTTTCTTTAAGTTATCGCTCAAGTCGTGGTGCTAGAAAAACGCTCAAGGAGATGGAGCGGTTCGAGGCAGCTGCGTCTCCTTGCATAAGCAACTGCAAAGTAAGGATGTGGCGACGTTGGCCCGGAGTGTAAGTCTAATGTTAGGAAGTCCTCACGTCAACTTGTAGCAACTTGTCCTTAAGCTTGAGTGGGTTCATATGGTCGATCCTAAATCATGGCAGCAAGCCCAAACGATGCCTAGTTTTCCGTGCATGACTAAATATCTTCAACTTCCTCATCCGTTTTTGCCCTTCTTAGAGCCCTCTGTACGCAGGGCAATCTAGGCTTTCCGACTAGCGCGCGCGGAGGGCAGCAAAATCACTACCGGACGACGGGTTGAAACTTACCTGCGCTCCACCATTCACGACAGTGTCGTAAGCCTTTTACTTCTGTCGACGGTCGCTGTTCGTGATTGACTGGAGAAACTGTCCGACAGCGCGGAAGTACGCTTCGCCCGACGCCCCTCTCAAGACGAAGGCTGGCAGCTGCGCACCCCGCCGTCCTTCCCTTCTCGCCTCCCTTCCCTTTCCCCTCTCTCTTCCTTCCCCCGTTCCGTCGCTGTCAGTAGCAATTGACGTGCTCGGAGCCTGCGTCAGTCCACATCACAATTCTGCTCGTGCACCCCACCCCGCGCCGCGCAGCGACTAGCTTCCTGCCAGCAGGGGGTAACGTGTCGCGCCACCCCGACGTGAACCATAGCTAATCCGGCTTGCACTCCGCTTGTTCCTCCGTATAGTATGTCACCCGCCGTAGCGCAACAGGTCGGGCCGTCCGCTGGCGGCGGGCTCGGAGGTGGGCTGGGAAGTCTTCTGAATAAGGTCGGCAAGAATGCAGGTGGCTTCATGGGCGCAGGTGGATCGCCCAGCAGCAATTCGTCTTCACAATGGGACACGTACCGAGGTCAGAATGGAGGCAGTGGCGCCGGTGGAGCGAATGTCAAACATCAAGACGTGCAGTCGAACCTTGCCGTGCCGACAAATCGCTCCGACTCCAGCTTTAGTTCTACAAGACCCTCCGACGAGCCTCTCGAAGCAAGCTACACTCGCGCCTTCCCTCCACCATTGGAACCTCGACATTACACCGTTCTAAAAGAGGTCGGAGATGGCAGTGTGAGCGCCGGAACACATCCCTCAGAGACGGACATGCTCGAAGCTAACATGACGTTCTCAAATGTAGTTTGGTACTGTTTGGCTCGTCGATTGGCACTCCCCACTCCATCTACCCCCTGGCACGCGACCCCCCGGCCCCAGTAGTCGAGCTGAGTACAAGGGCAAGCAGCTAGTAGCGGTTAAGCGAATGAAGAAAGCCTTTGAAGGCTGGGAGGAGTGTATGAAGCTGAAGGAGCTGAAGGTAAGCACGTCGATTGCTTGCCAACCGAGGCGCATACTAAACAGTGTCGTCCCCGCTTCGCCACTACAGTCCTTGCGACAGATTGCCATGCACCCCAACATCATTCCCCTCTACGACGCCTTTCTGCTGCCCTCGACTCGGGAACTATACTTCGTCTTCGAGTGTATGGAAGGGAACCTGTATCAGCTTACAAAGTCGCGAAGGGGTCGCCCACTTGCCGCGGGGTTGACCGCGTCCATCTTCTATCAAATACTCGCCGGCCTGGACCACATCCACCGCAGCGGCTACTTCCATCGCGACATGAAACCAGAAAATCTACTTATCACTACCACTGGGCTCGCCGACTACCCTGCAAGCTCCTTATACGCGCTCCCCGGAACGCCCCCGGAAAAGGACGTTGTTGTCGTAGTCAAGCTCGCCGACTTTGGACTTGCAAGAGAGATCAACAGTCGTCCGCCTTACACGGAATACGTCTCGACCAGGTGGTACCGAGCGCCAGAGGTTCTCCTTCGTTCGAGGGATTATTCGGTCCCGGTCGACATGTGGGCGTTAGGTACAATTATGGTGGAGGCAATCACCCTCAAGCCACTCTTTCCGGGCGACAGCGAGGTCGATCAGATTCATCAAATCTGTCAGCTCCTGGGGAATCCCTCAGCTGAGCATGGTGTCGACGATCGAGGGCGTACAAGAGGGGGTGGACCCTGGGTGAAGGGGGCGAAGATGGCAAAGGACGTTGGCTTCGAATTCCCCAAAGTCAGTGGCAACTGGGACTTGTGAAGGGACCGCGTCGTCTTCTTCGTTGGCTTACTTTGAGTACTTGCAGATGAGTCCACGCTCTTGGACCGCGTTCTTCGACATGAACGTTGTATCGATCGAATTCATTGACTGCATCGCCGACCTCCTACGTTTTGAGCCAAGTGCAAGACCAACAGCATTGGAATGCCTCAACGCACCGTACTTCCGCAACGTCGCACCTCGTTTCTCCCCACTCCCGGCTGGTGTCGACCGTTCTTTGTCAACACATGGAGCGCCCAACCCCACTTCCTTCGGGGCCACCCGCGACCTTCCACCAGCTCACAATCACGGCACCCCGAACCAGTACAAACCGCCTTTCCAGCCAAACGAAGAGGTCGCTTCGGGTGCGTTTGGGAACCGTCACCTCTCTCTCGACTCGGCCTACAGCATACAAATCCAGGCTCGGGGGCAACACTTCGACTCTCCCATGCTCGTCTTCCCAGAAGATGCGGCGGAGCACCCAAACCAATTCACTTCGCCCACTCCGAGCTCTGTTTGGAGCGGGCAACACGTGGACCCCAATTGGGGCCGGAACCCGCAACCTTACGAGCAACATCCTGGCTTCATGCAACCACAGGGCCAAGCAGGGTATCAACGTCCCATACCAGCCTTCGGGTCGCACGGCCGTCGCTCCTCCTTTGGATCTTCTGTTGCGCCGTCAATTGCCGCCTCGACCTTCTACGATGGATCAATATTCGAAGGAATTGCGCCAAGTCGAGCCGACTCCATCATGTCTTTCCCCACCACTCAAAGCGCTTTCGGTGGCTACCCAGCGTCATTCACCTCCGACTCGCCCGCTCTCATTGGGGGCCGTAGCTCGCACCGTGCTCCTCCCGCTATCATCGTCGGCTCCGAACGGAACGATCGGCAACACGCCGGACAGATTCAGCAGCCTCAAGCCTCGACGTCGAAAAAGTGGGGCTTCTTCGGCAGCGAAAAGAACACCGCACCTGCGCCACCGCCTAGTATTCAAGCGAGTCAGCCAAACCCACTCAAACGAACTCCTTCTACCGCATCGGCCCAGTTTCCCCCCGAAGGTTATACCACCAAACCTCCCCTCGATCCCAAGAAAGCGAAGAAGGAGGCAGAAAAGGCTGCGAAAGAAGCCGAGAAGCTCAAACGAGAAATGGCGCAGGTCGCGTCGCGTGAGCGAGCAAGGGCCGTGATGAAGAAGAAGAGTCAGCTTATGGAGGCGGCGGATCCGTTGAACTTTTCAAACCACACCAGGACAATCCAGGTCGATAAAGGCAAAGCTCGCGCTTCTGAACGCCCAGTTAATGGGGCGTCGAGCAGAGGGGCGCGTCACTCAGACATGCCACAAATTGTCGAAGATACGTCCAAACTTCACGTCAGTAACGATAGCCGGTTCAAGATGCGGCGGAGGGATGACGACGACGACGTTCATTCCGTTTCGAGCAGCGAGACGGGAGCATCGTCGCAACGAGGGGGGCGACCATTCAGCATCGCTTCCAAGGCAACTTCGGCTTCAGATCCGGAACAACGACGATCTCCATGGGGTGGCGACATCTCTCGCGCTCCGTCCCTGTCCTCGGGACACGCTTCTTCTCAGTACTACAGCAACGGCCCACCGAGTACCGGCCAGTCGGCCCAGGACCTTGCAACTCGTATGCAGGGCCTCGTTACCTCGGCTAGCTCCGATCGGTCTGATTCGAGGGGTCACGGAGCTTCCAGTCCCGCTGCCAGCAGTGATCGTTACACTCCTTACACGATTCACTCATTGAATCGCAATTCGGGGCAAAGTCTTCCCCCAATCTCCTCTTTCGACGGTGTCATGCCAGGAGGACAGTCTCACCACGCTCGGCATCCGTCACAAGCAACGCAAGCAAGCATCGCATCATACCACTCGGCTCCGACAGCACCCCTCGCCCACTACCATCCATTCCGTGATGTGAATGGCTCGCCGATGACTCCCCCATTTCAGGAGACGGCCGAGTCGGGCTCTTCGACATTCCCTTTCCCACCTCTCGATTACGTTGCAAATTAGACTCTTCACAGATACCCCTTCCGCCCGATTACCCTCCCTCCCAGGTTTCTTTCTGTTTTTCTAACCTTGGCCCCTACTCTCTTTACCACCATTGTTGCCACTTGGATTCTTGGGTTCGAATTTTGAATTGAATACTGAATTGGTTCTCAACATTTTTCCTTCTGAGCACTTCAGAGCCTGACGAAAGTTCTATGGCCCGTGCGACCAAATAGCTCCAAATAGCGCGCCGCCCAAGAAGACTTCACCCCTGTTGGTGTTGGATCTTGGTCGGACGCCATCCATCTGTTGTCTCCGTGCGCGCTCGAGATGCCGGCCAACCAATTTTCGCGACTTTATAGCTTTCTCGAAGACTGTCGCTTGAACGACCAGCCTGAGTCTGCCGTTGCGAAGCTTCAGCGCGCACTAGAGCGCGCCCGCCCAGCCTTTCTGAGCTTACTCGACACCCCCCCACCGAACTCGCAAGAGCGCGCTTCGATCGAACAAAAAGGTACAGCGATCATCCTTACGTGAGAAGGTAGTGGCCAGAAAGCTGACGCGCTTCTTTGGAACAGGCGAATACACCCATTTCGCAACAGGAACTCAGCGCACCGTTGGACCCGACCTTCGGCGCGAAATCCTCTTCCTAGCCGACTCCCTCTCCGCCTCAGAAGCTCTTTGTGCCGCCTACGTACATTCTTCCGTCGATGGGAAGCGTTGGAGCGGACATGGTGCTCAAAGTGGCCTCGAGCTCTACCTGTCTGAACGAGCCGAGAAACTCCAGTGTTTACAGGCGCTGTGGCGCGGCGCTATGTGGACGGATGCTCGCTTCGACCAGTCACCGTTCAAAAAGATCTTCTTGAAAGAAACGCAAGAGTTGGTGGGGCGCGGGCACGCCGCAGTTGTCTTGGATCCAACGAGCAACAGCAAAGGGAGCTGGACGAGCAAGATCATCTACACTATCGACAAGCTGAAGGAGACCACGGCCTCTCTCCGCCAAAGCTTGAACAACCCCGGTGCAAGGCTTGCTGTAACGACGGCGAAGCAGGGTACCGCTGTGTCCGACGACTTGACGCTGGTCCGCCTTCAAGCTCACGAGTATGAACGTCAAGCCTTGAGCCAACTCCTCTTCCTCATCGCCACGGCCCAACAACTCGAGCTACCCGAAATTTTGAACCTCACCCAGCAGCTCGGTAGAACCTCCCTCGAAGACGGCGTTTCCGTCTACCTCCTCGTCGCCGTCCTTGCTGCCCTCGACTCTTGCGATCCCGCCGCCAACCTTCTTCAAAAGTCTCTCCCGCCCAACGGCAACTTCATTTCGTCAATGAAAAGTCGGATCCTGGACGACCCTTGGACCTCACGGAATCTTCAGTCCGCTGTCCTTCTTCAATGGACCATCCTTCTGGAACGGTCTGCGAGCGCAAACAACATCCACCTCGACCAAACTGCCCACGGAGTACCCGGGGTCTCGCAAGGATCAAGTACAATCGTCGATTCTTTAACCGAGAAAGCCATCACGGGTGATCTCTTCGCGTTCTTGGCGAGAGGAGTCATCTCATTCAAACGCGACCCTACCTTGGACGATGGGTGGGCGGCGATGGGTGCTGGACTGCACAAGATGGGCGGGATATACGGTGTGTCTCCATCTTTCGAGATTGAGATAATGGAGCAGATCGAGCTACTCGTTTTCGAAGTGGTCAAGAACCGCATGAAGGTTCTCAGGCGCATCCTGCAGCGCGAGGAAGATGTACTCCCGAACTCGCACCGAGGCGGCGGGGGCCGAACTTCGCATGGCGGAGTCGAGAGAGCACGTGGACACGTCATTGAGTCTCTTTTCCTACTCATCGCGACCCTCTACCGGGATAGGCCTGACAGCGATGGCGGTCTAACCTACTGGATGGACGGCGACGCACCGCGGACCGCTGGAGGGCGAAGCGCTCGAAGCTTCATTCGATGGAGTTCTGACTGTACAGCCGTCACCAGAATGACAAGCGCCTATCACGAAATGGTCACCTCCCTCGCTACTGGCCCACGGAGCGCTGCGTGCGCCTTCCAGTTCCTTTCCGAAGGAGGCCCAACGACGTCCCATGGCACCGCCTCTCCCACCTCCTCTTGGCCGTCGCTATTCAAGGCCCTCGTCTACTACTGCAAAGCCGTAGGCTCACAAGAATTTCAAGGCTCAGCTCTCGAGCTCCCGCCAGATGAGGTCGTTCTTCTTCGATCTTTCGTTCGCCTGCTTCGACAAGTCGTCCAATATTGCGATTCTGCACGTGAAGACCTATACGATAACCAGCAGTACCGCCCTGTCGCGACTTGTTTCGGCCTACTAGTCCTTCCTCTCCCAATCGAGTTGAAAGCCGATCTCCTTGGCGCTGTCGCAGCCTTCGCTCGTCCAGGGGGGGTAGCAGGGGTCTCCATTGCACGCCGGACATGGGAACAGCTGGAAAAAAGCGGAATTGTTCTTGACCTGGCTGACCGCCGGCTTGGTGGAACGGGCGCTGTCCCGAGGCAGTCAGGCAGTATCCAAACGACAGGTCGACCGACGGTCGGAGGTGGGGTCGTCGTCGAGCTCGAACAAGTTGAAGCTCCAAACGGCTCTTTCCCTGAATCGACCGCTCTGGTGAAACTCCTCAATACCTTAATCCACCCTTCATCGCCCCTGGAACCAATTCGAATGGGCATCGACTTCGACACACATACCATACCTGTCGGTCTAGGAGCAGGAACTCGCGCTCCTGGCATCGATCCCTACGTCCATTTCGTACTGGATGAAGTGCTTTTGAAGACCGGCACTCGCGACTACGTTCTCCCTAGTGCGCGTTGGGAAGTCACGGATGCGTAAGTGCCACCCGAGCAGGTTTCTGACGCCGTCCGAGTGAATACTGACCCACACGAACCTGTAGGGCCCTCCTCTTCGTCGAGCGCTGTTTGAATGACTATGACCTAGGGGCTTTTTTGTCGACATTGGATCCACGCGATGCCAACGCGACCCCGTCCTTCCACTTCACCGAAGTCGTCAACCACCCCGGATTTGATATCCTCACTCGCATTTTAAGCGCATCAAAACTTCTCGAAACAATCTTCACTATCCTTGTTGCGGGGCATGACGCCATTTCTGGAAACAGTGCAGGAACTCCGCTTTTCGCCACCTGTGTTCTTCGATGCCTGCGCATCCTCCGGCGAACGCTGGATCTCCAAACCCACTTCCTCGAATCTTTGCTCCCGGCTCTCGTCCAAAGCAAGATTCCCATCCCGGAGGACAAGCGAAGCCGCCTTGTATCGCTCGCACCAGTCGACCGATCACTCCTGTTCCAATCTGAAGCCGTCGTCCAAATTGCACTCCTCGTCAACTGTGCCGGTGAGGATGAAATTGGTCTCCTAGCTGTGCAAATCCTCACTACCCTTGCGAGCTCAACATTCTTCAACGTCGAGCAGCGATTCCCGGAGCAAGCACGCGGCCGACTCAATCGCCTCGTTGGCATCATACAAGCGTCGATAGAGACGGAGAGGGTTCTACTTGGCTTTAGTGAACGACTCGACGCGGACGTCTACGAGTCTGACCTTGAGGTCGGCGAGAGCAACGGCGAAGACGGTACTGAAGGTAGCAAGCCCCAAGCTATTCGCTCAGCCATTCTCGACCTTTTGCTGCGCACAACCCAGGCGGAAGCTGTCGGTCCAACTATTGGGCACCTTCTTCTGGGCTTTAGCGTGGACAGCCTGCCCAGTGAGCTAGAAATTGAGCGACCGGAGGTGGGACGGACGAGTCTGCATATCGTCCTCGAGCTCTTGCAGGCCAATGTCGCCGGCACACAGGAGGAAACATCTGTAAGAAAAGTTCCTCCCACCAACCGAGCCACTCTCATGACAAGCCTTCTTTTCCAGTACTCCTCCCTTGCTCGTCACCCAACTTTCGCCGCCAAGTGCTACCGCTTGGTCCACCAATTGTGTGTTCACAAATATACGTCCACCGCCGTATCGCGCTATCTTCGGAGTCATGAAAACTTTTACTCTCGACAAGGGTCTTTTCTCCCGTTCACAATCCCCACGGCTATGAAAGGTCCTCTTGGATCCGTGCGCTACACAGAGGCGCAGCAGATCGTCACTTCCAGCGCCGCCGTCTGCGCCACTCTTGAGGCCCAGGCGTGGCTCCTCGAGTCAATCGCCCTCGAAATCAACGCTCTTGCCCTTGGAAACGACAAGCAACGCCTCCTTCAGCTCGTCAACGTTCTGTTCCTGCCGGCCGGCGCGACGAACGAGGATGCGCCGCGCGAACGCGACATCGAGCAATCCCTTCCTCGCATCCGCGAGGTTTTCCATGCGTTCGACTTTGTATGGTACGATTCAATCAATCCCGCCGTACCATCCGAAGCCTGGCGTACGATCGATTTCGACTCGTGTCTTCGACTGGACAGCAATGTTGGATGTGAATTGTACGACATCGACGGACTGGTGGGGCTTATTGCCTCTACCCGAAGAGATCTCCAAGACCGCGGTGGTCTCAATACTTTGGAGCAACGAAACGCCGTCAAGAAAGAGACACGAGCGATCATCGAAACCGCCGTTGTCGAGAATCATAAGCGCGAGATCATGTCGGCACGATTGCATGCACTGCGAGCGTGGAAGGCCCTTCTGGGGATTGCTTACGACAAAGCGTTCCATCTTTTTCGGTCTCCAGGACGTTATCTGCGAGCCATGGACATCATACTGGCCATGCTCGACCCTATTGCGGGTGCGGACACCGACCCGACCATCAGTGAGCTCCTCAGCGAGGCTGTTGTTCTGCTCGTAGCAAAGGTGCGAGACGGTGGGGCGCAAATTGAAGCTGTCAAAGCCACAGACCAGCTTCACTTCATTCTTCGCGGCATCATCGTCGGAATTGTGCAACCAAATGTCAGCCTTATTGTGCGCGGCAACCTTTACGTGGCTTTCGTGGACTACTTCACCTTGACAGGGCTGGTCGCTGAGTCAAGCTCATTGATGGCCCGAACCTATCAAGCGGACGATTCGATGACCAATATGTCGGACTCCGTCGATCCCTTTCAGCAGTCAGTGCGACGGAACACCATCGACAAGGGAAACGTCGCTGTGTTCCTTTCAGCCTTGGATCGCCTTCTCCCTATCATTTGTAGGGACGCAGCTGCTGGAACAAGCGTCTGGCGAGGCGTTGCTTTCTCTGCACTCGACACAGTCGTCATGGTCGCGCAAGAAACTCGGTCCACCTCCAAGCTGCTGTCCATCCTGAGCAAGCACGGGTACCTTCAGAGTTTTATTGCCTCCTTGAAGGAAGCCGAAGAAGAGCTCATGAAAGCATTGGATCCAGACCCAGGTAAGTGATCGATCGTCCTTCCTGCTCGCTGGCGTCGCTAATAAGTGGTGGTCTTCAAGAATCCCTCTCCGCTTTCTACATCTTTACGTCACAAATGGCCTTTTTGATCCGATTAGCTTCGACTCGGGAAGGGGCAGAGAAGCTTCTGGACGCAAACTTGTTGGGACGGCTCTCTGAATGCGAGTATCTTGGAGCGCGACCGGAAGACGACGCGTCTATGACGGGTCCGTATACATCTTGACATCTTCGCAGGACAAGGCCTCATCCCTTGTTTCTCTAGACTTCGACGGCTTTGTGCCACCTTCCGCCGAGCGCCACCACGAACTTCTCCTCCCTGCGTTGCAGCTGGTCATCGCTTCGCTGGTCGCCTTCGGTTCCCAGAGCCCCATGGCCACACAGCAGGTGCGTTGCAGAAGGCCAGAGGTCCTCCAGAAGTGTTCTTACCTTTTTCTTTCACGCAGGCCATGACCTTTGTCAATGGACAGCGGGACACCATGGTTGTCTCTCTTCGCAACGCGGCTACGAACCCGACCGGCCCGTCCCTCCGCGAGGCGCATTTGATTGTCACTCTGCTGGGTATCGTGCTTCCCACAGTTTCCGTTGAATCGCTTGTCCGTCATCCTCACCACTTCGAAGGATCTTGCTCACAAAATGACTCGCATCCAGAAAAGCTTGACATCCTTCGGTGGCCTTCATTCGGCGGTGCTAGCTGTGTCCGCCAAAATCTGTGGCTCACAAGATTGGATCTCCCGAATCAACCCGACTACAGAATCCGAGCGGCTCGATCGAGAAACCTATGTCATCGGTCCGTTGCAGCTATCTCATTCGCCACCCTCCTTACTAAGATCTCTTCCCTAGGTCTTGGTGGGCAAGAAACGCTCTTTTCACAAAAGACTATGCAACTATCGGAGTCTTTGGAAGGTACTATTTTGACGTACCACAGCATCGCCACTCGGAAGCAAAACGGTGGCGTTTTCCGGCCTGTTTGGCTGCCGTCGGCTCAGGAGTCGGCTAGTGGTGCGCAAGCCTGTTGTCCCGTCCTCCTGGACAGCTAATCAAAAATTCTTTTCTATTTTCTGCAGCTCCTTACCTTGGGGCGGCAAGCAGTTTTGTCCGAGACTTGGCGCAAAATCTCAGTGCGAGACTTGAGGAAGCTGCCAAGCTCTCGGATTTGCTGGATCCTGCCCAGACCCTAGACGATAGAGAAGAGGTGAGCCCAACTGCTCAGTATCGGCTCTTGTGTTGTAAGCCTAACTTCGGCTTTCAGGCTCTTCATGTCACAGACGGAGACCATCTTGCCAAAGGCGACCGGGAGACAAGGATCGCGGGCGAGCTGTCGTTCTTACATATGCGAACTCGAGCACGCATAGCAACATCCCTCCGTATTTTTTTTTTCACTGGTTGTGCCCTGCATGGACTGACGGAGTATCCTTGCCAGAGCTGATTGAGGTTGCTCTCCTTCTCTTTTGGCGTCACGTAAGCCGCCGTTTCTCGGTTAGACCCCACTGTATTCACTACTTGCATGTGGACAGGTTGATCACTACTTCGATGAGCCACAGTTACATGCCGACGGCACACCTTTCTCCGGCACGGCACCCGCAATGTCGCCGCTCACGAGGCAATCACTACGCCAGGACCTTACTCAGAGCTTTCAGCCTGTTGCCGAAAGACTGGAAGCTTTACGGCAGGAACTCGTAAGCTCTGCGCCGATCTGAAGGTTACCAAAACCGCTTTCACTCACATGTTGCGCAACAGACTCCTGGGAATGCAGGTTCCAACGTGCAGGAGAAGGTCTCGTTAATAGCGATCCTGCTCCGGAAAATAAAGGATGCGCTCTCACCGTCGCTCTAATTGAAAACAAGTCGTTTATAAATGTTAACGGACTAGGCGATCGATGTTCGTCCATTCGATTTTAGTCACCACCAGCTTGGAGCCCCCGTTTTGATTCCGGCTGGGCTTCGGTTTGCCTTCGATTTGTTGTTTTGTTCAGCTCGACTGCTCACAACACTTGTCTCGAGTTTGTGTCCGCAGGGAGCGCGTTTCCCCATGGCCTCACCAAACATGCCTACACGACCAGATCCTCACGCGCTGTTCATTCACAATCAGGGTAGGCGATTCACCCTCGGGATTGACGCGTAAGCATGAGGTACCAGGCTTGACCGAGGCGCAATCAACGACGGCCAAACTCAAGCACAGACGGGAAATCTGACCTCCATTTCGTCCAAACTAGTCCCGATTTTCTTTGGAACAATCTTTGCCATCTTTATCCTTGGCGTTATTGTCTGTCAGTCCGCCAACTATATCGTTAACTACCGAAAGGATCACTGGGGCTTCAAGGTTTTTCTCGCCACGTTGGTGTTCATTTATGCGATCAAGACTTGCCTGGATATTTGGACACTATATCTCATCGTAAGGGCTTTCCCCTCACCTGGGATCTGAACGGGCTGCTGACATTGTACCAATCGCTATTGCGGGAGAACTGAACAGGTGGTTCCGGCGATATACAATGCGAAATCGACTATCTCGCTCCCAAGCAAGATTGGCATCGCTCTCGAGCTCCCCATACTATTATTGACCCAGGGTTGGCTATTTTGGAGCGTTGTGGCCGTGTGTTGGTTTGGGTTGGTAGTGCCGACAACGACCGTCGGCTGACCAGGGAACTGCAGGTCGCAAAGCGAAATCTTTGGATCACAGGGGGAGGAGCACTGATAATGACGATGTCAACCGTATCTTTAGTGGGCTGGACTATTGCTCGACGTAAGTTTCAGCCCAGTCCAAGTTTGACGTCAAATTGCTCACCAGAATCAATTTCTCTCTTTGCCCAGTACAAATCTCCCCAGCGGCAGGGCAGTACGCTCGACGTCTGCACAAGCGTTGGTTTTTACTTTCCTTGAAGTTCGCTAACATCTCATTTCATTTCTGGTAGGGGTTCTAGCCTCGATTACTGGTATCCACTATTTGCGTGGTCATGCGCTGCCACATTTGCGTACATGACCCTTTCGTTCTGCACATGCCTTTTCTGGGCAAGAAAGACTGCACTCAGCTTTCAGTAAGCTGCATTCGGAGTTGGCGTAGCTGTGAATTTTGCCCTGACTTTTGTTTCTCCAGGCTCAGCCAAAGCTTGACTGGGCTAAGCATTGTAGCGTTTGAGTCTGCTCTTCCGACCACTGTGCTTGCGGTAGCCAGTGCCATAGCTTCAAGGACGAGCCATAACAACACGGTAAGACAAGCTCCATTTGTTTATCGGCGTTCGCAACTTTTCCTGATTTGATTCATAACATCCCCAGGCGTTCGCCGCTTTGAAGATTGCCTTCACGTCCACGGCCGTGGCTTCGGTTCTTTTCTCTCGTAAGTGTCTGCAAAACTTTTTGAATAATGGAGTTAGGCTCACACAAAAGTGTTTGCGATCAGTAAACTCGCGCAAGGGAATTACCCAAAAGGCGACGGCAGCCGAACGTGCACACAATAGTTCGGGGAGATTTCAATCCATCAGTCGTCGTAGCAATGATATTGTGCGTCCCCTTTCGATGGAACTCACTAGAAATAGGCTAACATTGTCCTTCATGAGTTTTAGACCTGGCCAAAGAATGGCGTCGCGACGATTGAGCGTGCAGATGCGGCCGCATGAATCGGCCAAACATTGTAGTTCTATCTCCTATGCTGTCGATACGGGGCCGATACCCCTGGTTTTGGTGTTAACTCAGAATGGTTAATAGCTTTCATTAACGAGCGGAGTCGACGTCGTCACTCAAGCCCTGCTGTGTATTGTCGAGCAGCTGCCCTCCGTCAAACATCCGTCCCATCTAGTATTTGGCTCGTCTACTCGACGTCTGTTTACAGATTTGGGCCATACTATCTACTCTCATACAACAGTCTCCCTACGGATCCCCACCCGAGGCTCACACACTTCCAGCCTCGATCTTTCTCTTTAGTTGGTTTGTTCGGTTGCGGGAGCGGGTTTGTCTTCCAGTTGCACATCAGGTGTAGGAACGGGAGGACGTGACGTTTGCGTTTGGCTGTCTTGAGGCGTCGCGACCGCCTGCACGACTCCCGAACCTAGCCCGTCCGCTGCTGTGCTCGTCGGCGCATCGATGTCCATTTCTAGCACGGCAGGGGTCGCTGTGCCAGATTGCGACTGCGGCAAGGGGGTGGACGCCTCCGTTGATGGGCCTCCATCCAGTCCTACAGCTTCGAGACCACTGGACGCCACTACTAAAGCAGCTGCCAGCATCTCCTCCTCTGTCCCTTCTTGACCACCAACTGACGTATCCAGGACCCACTTCCTAACTCGAAATCCTGGAGATTGGTGCGGTTTGAGAGAGGCAGGTCGGACCCATTCGCGTTTCCAGCGCTGTTATGGAGAAAGGTCAGTATTCTGTCATTACAACGGCGTAGCATGAGAGAGTAGGTTACAGGTACTGCAGCAAGTAATATTTGTTGTTGTGAAGTGAGCTCTTGCCTGGCCGTAAACTGTCCAAGTCCTTTGCGAGCTTGCCACCTGTTTTGAGACTGAGTAAGGAAAGAGGGATGTAGGTAAGCTTTGAGGTCGGTTCAAGATATAAAAGGCAGTCGTGCGGACCATCTTTCGAACGCTCCAAAGAGGTCTCAAGGAAGAAGTGACAATGTTGTTGCGCTCCTAATTCAGGGAGCATGAAGCCCGCCGACGTTGCCCGTTCAAGGGGCCAGGGCCAAATCCCTTCTTTCCTTACTCTGCACTTTAATGACTAGCGACATCTTATCACCCAACAGTCTGCTGTCCAGTTCCCAGTCGCCATTCTCTTTCTTTGACTACAGTTTGACTCCATCCTCCCATCATTCTTCGTCTCTAAGTAGCTAATACTGACAACTGTGCGGTCACCGGGTCTCTCCAGCGATGATGGGTGTTGAACACCGTGTGCTTTCGAAAGAACACATCGAAGTACCGCATCCTCTCCCTTTCCATCAATACTAATTCTACCAACGTGGGGCTGAGGCAAAGGGGCACTGTATCCCACCGTAAATCAGACTGACTTCAAGATGTTTTGACGCGGCTAGTGATAGTAGTGAGTGTTAACGATCTGAGGCCAGTGAATCTCTGAACGACATTTTTCACCCTCACATGTGAAAAAAAGGCTTTTTGATTGGATCCTCGTCCGGTTTTAACTTTCGCTGTTGCCTCTCCTCGCTGTTGCCTTCACCGAATCCGAGACTAATCTCCTTGGCGCCCTGCTTTGATCGACTCGTTTATATCTCGTTTGAGATCAATTGCACAGTCAACACGCCTGAGATTTAATTGCACCGGGCTGCTACTGTATCCCGACGCCTTCGTTCGCTGGCAGCTGGCAGTGTCCTAAGGAGGGAAACAGATCTGGACATGAGGCAATGGCCATTCCTGGTTCGCGTGTGTTGACAATCAATTACAACCACTCACATTCCTGGATTTACTCGAAAGAGTTGCCGGGAAGCCTTTAGGATGTAAGTACTGGGCGGCGAACCAAGGCGAACGACCTTTCGCAATGACATCTTACGCCGAAGGTACGCGGAGGCGCCGTCCAAGCTTACATGTATTTGGTGCCCTTCAATAGCAGTACTATCTGAAGTGGCTTTTCCTCGGGTATGCTTGAATGGAGTTGAGTTGTACCGGTAGCAGGGTGAAACATCGAGTCAGCGGAGGCCTCGTGTTGCATTGGCGCCTGGAGCGAGAGAGATAATTCTCGATTAAGGAGGGAGAGGTTAGCGGATCACTTTCCCTCCTGCCTCCCTGTGATCTATTTTCTACGTCTGCTACATAGCCCATTTCCTCCCGCACGCAACCGGAGTACATAGCTCGGTACTTGTGTTCAAAACGCCCGAATAATTCGCTTTGTGCTTCGATGACGGTGATACGACTCTTCGGCCTATTCCTGCAGATTTTGGCCAAAGGTCTCTTTCGTATTCCTCCTCGAGGAGGTTGTAGGGACGTCAAGGGGACCTCGCTGAGCGCGCGCATGCGCATGCGCCTGAGATGCCGTAGCGTCGTCGGCGACGTCAAAACTTCCCTGACATCCTTTGACGTCCCTCGACTTTCTATCAGTAGTTTCGACTGGTTCGCCCTCTGTCGGCAACATGCGGATCCCTTTGGCAGCCATCCCGACTTCTATATCGACCTGCACGATGCATGTTCAACGACTCCAGAAATGTCGAAGGAGACGAAAAGGTCGCGCGCACAAATCGTGTAACGTAGTAAGACTAGTAATGTCGGATACGCGGTCCCGTATCCGCCAGCCACAGAGAGTTATTTGTCTTGATAATCTTGTGGTAGATCTTCAAAAGACCTTCAAGCTTCATCATTGTTAGATTGCCCACCTAAGCCTTCGCGCGGAAGGAAGATCACTGGGCCGGCGGGCAAGTGCAGGACGCTGCGCAGCATGAGCGCTCAGCCTGCCTCCTCGATTCGATATCGCGCTGGGAGCCCTCAGGCCTCAGTTGGTGGGCCAATAATGCCTTCCTAGTGTTGGTTGACTTGATCTACGTTGTAGAAAGTCTCCCTGAAACTACGGTAGAGATCGAGGCAGGAGGAGCTGAGGCCGGCGTAAATTTTCGTGCGCCGGTGCCTGTTCAAACGTATCGTCATCGAGCTCGCACCCCGGTTTTTTCAAACTCCTTTTTCCTCCGAGTCCGACTTTGGGCTTCTCTCCTCTCTCTCGTCCTTCCTCTTACCATATCGCATCTCGCACATTTCTCGCCATGACTGCCCCTACCTCTGAATCTCTCGCCATGTCCAACAGCGGCACCAGCAACTCCCCTCCCTCAACCGCGCCTCACTCTCCTCTCGGCTTTCAGCTCGCCTCCCTTCCGGGAAGTCGACCAGTGTCTCCCCTATCTACCCCCGGATCCTCGCGTCCACCTTCGCCCCTTCTCAAAGCCCTCTCCGGGCTTACCATGAACCCTCTCACCCAAACATCCGCCAGCTCATCCGCCGCTCGTAACGGGGAGACCGACGAGGAGGACAAGCCAGTCACCATCGCGCGCAAGCTCAGCTTGAGGGCCCCTAAGGCTCGCAGGGGTTCGTCTCCCGCCATGGTCCCGTTCTTGGCAAAGTTCGACCCCATGGACGGCACTGGCAAGACAGAAAAGGTCGCCGTTATCGGAAGTGGAAGTTGGGGAACCGCCCTCGCGCGACTCGCAGCTATCAACGTTGTCGAAAAGGATGGTTTCGACGAGACCGTCAACATGTGGGTCCGCCAGCGCGAGGTGCGTCACTCAATTCACTCCTTTCTGTTCGAAAAAATGGTCTGAGGCTGATTGGGTCACTCCCGTCTGATTTCGATTTTAGATTCCCGGCAAAGGTCTCCTCACCGACCTCATCAATGAAACACACGAAAACTCTCGCTACTTGCCTCAGATGGTCTTACCGGATAATCTCGTAGCGGTGCCAACTCTTCGCGAGGTTGTCAAGGTCAGTCCGATCGTCTCTGTCTCTACTTTTGCACAAGAGGAGCTGAAACGTAATCTGCACTTCCAGGATGCCACCTTGATCATCTTCTGCGTGCCCCATCAATTCCTTGGTCCCGTAAGTCTGATAATTTGCTTCGCGCTCGGGCGCGCAACACCGGTCGGTTTGCTCACGTTCCGGTTAAGGTTATCTCGGAGCTTTCGCAGCCTGGCGTTCTTACCAAGGGCGCTCGTGCGTTGTCTGCTATCAAAGGAATCGAGGTTGACGTCAAGACAATCGACATTTACACCTACCCATCCATTATCGAGAGCAAGCTCGGATTGCCGTGCTCCGCTCTTGGTGGTGCCAACATGTGCGTAGTTGCAATCTTGTGTGCTTTGTTTCCGTAGCTGACTTTGCTTCTCCAGTGCCCTCGAAGTCGCCAACCAAGAGTTCTGCGAGACAACGTGTGTTTCTTTTGTTCCTTATCGGATCAACATGTTGGGAGGCAATGCTGACATGCTCTTCATGTACCAGTATCGGTTGCCCGGGACCCGAAGATGCTGCCAAGTGGCACGCCGTTTTCGACACTGCGATGTTCCGAGTGCACTGCGTTGAGGATGTTGCCGGTGTGTCTCTCTCGGGAGCGTTGAAGAACGTTGTCGCCCTTGCCGCTGGATTCGTCGATGGCATGAACCTGGGTGGTAACACCAAGGGTCCGTACTCTTCCTGCCTTCTCCTCCATCCAATCAACGCCTAGCTTACGCGTTCTCTCACAGCCGCCATTCTCCGAATTGGTCTCCTGGAGATGTCCACCTTCACCCTCGAATTCTTCCCGTCGTCCTCACCCCAAACTTTCTCCCACCACTCTGCCGGAGTCGCCGACCTTATCACCACCTCCTTTGGTGGCCGAAACCGCAAGTGCGCTGAGGCGTTCATCCGAACTGGCAAGAGCTTCCCTGAACTGGAGGCGGAACTCCTCAACGGCCAAAAGTTGCAAGGAACCGTCACGGCGGAGGAGATCTACAAGTTCCTCGAGGGACGTGGACGTCTCGATGGCTGTACGTCTCAAGATTCATGTGATGGAGTGCGCATGTGCTGACCTTGTTTTCGTTCATAGACCCACTGTTCGAGAAGGTCTACCTTATCTCCTTCAAGGGCCTTGACCCTAAGAAGATGTTCGAGGACCTTTAAACGTCCTTCTTTTCGTCTCCCTCCATACTTTCATCGCATACCTTACATCACTCACTCCCCTGTACCATATCCGGCATGGGACCTTCATCACAGTGCCTTCCGCATGTTTTTAGAAAATAACCTGGCTTCCTCCTCTCCGGTCAGACCCCTCGCATCTTTACACCTGTTAGATTTCCTTCCTCGCAGTAGAAATAAACCCTCTCTTCATATCAGAAGTGGGGCGCCATGCAGTATACAATTCGGCCCTTTTACCGAATCTCTTATGATGAAGACCATTGTCTCCACAACAGGCTGTGTTCCATCTTCTCCAAGACGATGCATCCTACGTGCGGAACTGTACAACACTGCAAATCTGAAAGTTTGGCGCCTTCCGAGTTGCACCACACTCTCCTCCGACCCTGCGTTACCTTGTCGCGTCCTCTAGATAAGTAGCAAAGAGCTGAGCGATACTTTCTACTCCCATCTCATTCCGGGCATGCTGATTCAATTTTGTAAATTGCCGCTTGAGACGCTGGCACATTGGCATCGAAATAGTCTTGTTCAGGGTGACGGTAACGCGAACGGGAGGTGTGGTCGGGAGTAGGAGAGGTGTTGGACCAGAAAGTGGGGAAAGCGCTTGGGTCGAAAGAAGAGTCGTAATGAGGGTTGTCGTGGTCTGCTCCAAGAGGGTAAGATACGAGGCAGTAGAGGTGACAACCTGCATGAGAAAGGAGCCTCGTCAGGCAGAGGCCAATGACACCACAAAAAATGTGACAAACGGCCAAAGTGGCGACATTGGGAGGTTTGATATCTCCTGCCGTGATGGCAAGCCAAATCCGCTCTGCGTCGGCATTTTCGAGTGCTCCCTCGCCGACGGAAATCATCGGCGAATCAAAGCACGACACGGTGAAGAGCGGTTTATCCCATCGTGCCGTAGATGAAGGTTCCTCAAATCGCGAAATAAGGTTTTCCAGTCTGCCCAGGAAGGCATCGGATGAGCAAGTCGCCCATGTGTTGCGAAAGGAATTACGAACGTCGCCTCTGCATAACGCTCCGCCTCCGGTTTGAGCTGATTCCACTCAATACACTTTTGCGGCGGGGTAGCGACGAATACCTTCAGAGGAAGGGAAGTCAGATTTACTCCAGTTCTGATGGAAGTCCGCGGCCTGAAATGAACGCACGGTGCAGGTTCGACAGCCAGACTCCCTCGCGTTACAGTACATCTGGTACCTAGAGCCCTTGATGTAGTTCATCGCATCCACGATGACAATAGTGTCCTTGCTCAACGTGCGCGTCACGGCGCTGAAAAGTGTCGCCCGGGCTGGCTTCTCCGCTCGACTATCTATCCTAGCGGAAGGTGCATTTTTCAGCACCTTATCTCCTTCCTTAATCACATCCTCCTGTAGAGTTGGAAATGCCATACCATCGTAAGCGCTTTTGCTGAGATTGAGGGACTCGTCGTTAATGATGGCGACTTTTAATCGTTTGACTGCAGGGACGTCGGAAGCGGCAATCTTGGCTTCGAAGAAGGATGCCAGTTCTTTTGCTCGAGTTGACTTTCCACTCGAGGGATAGCCCGCAATTGTAAGCATGCCAACCATGTTGAGGTTTGGCGGTTGGCGGCGAAGGCGAAGTGTTCAAAGCGGATGGCGCACGGTGATTGGGTTCAAGTTGATAGGATTCGACGGCGGGTCGGCGTAGCTCTTAATGACTTAAGCTTTGGAGGATTTGTTACGTTCCATACCTATGAGATGCGCCGTTGCTGCAAGGTGGAACTTGTGGAGGCAACGCCCACTGAAGTATCAGTTTGTGGGGCAGCACCTGTTTCTTTTCTCTGTCCTCCCCACCCCCACTTTCAAATATGAGTCTTATCGTTCCCAGGTTGTACCGTGCGAGCCGTCTCGCTACTCGAACAGCTGCAGCTTCGTTCAGGCTCTTCTCGACGCACCCCGAATACTCGAACATCATCGTTACCAACCCTTCCCCCGCCGTCTCCTTGATCACTCTGAACAGACCAAAGGCACTCAACGGTACGCCCAATCTTTTCACTTCCGCACGCAAACGTCATCCTGACATCCCTTGGCGCGTAGCTCTCAGCGGTGCTCTCTTCACCGAGCTCAACTCGGCCCTCGACATCCTCAGCGCGGACGATGATGTTCGAGCAGTTGTTCTCACAGGAAGCACAAAAGCATTCGCAGCCGGTGCAGATATCAAAGAAATGAAGGACAAGGAATTCGCTGAAGTCTACTCTGGCGACTTCCTCGGGCACTGGACTCAGATCAGCGCGTTCCGCAAGCCCATCGTCGCGGCTGTCTCCGGGTATGCTGTGAGTCACGTTCGCACTAATCCTCGACGCAGAGGCGAGCAGGAATCTGTGAATATGCTGCTCACCCGGAATTTGGTACATAACCGGTAGCTTGGAGGAGGGTGTGAGCTCGCGATGATGTGAGCTAGGATCGCGGCGTCTCCCGCGAGTGCTTATGTTCTAACCATTGATTTTCACCAGGTGCGACATCATTCTCGCTTCTCCAACTGCAGTTTTCGGACAACCCGAAATCAACGTACGTTTTTCACCCCACCTGCCGCACATCTTCATTATTGATCCATCGTTGACGTTCCAGCTCGGCGTGATTCCAGGAGCCGGCGGGACTCAGCGACTTACCCACGCCATCGGCAAGTCCCGTGCTATGGAAATCGTTCTCACCGGTAAAAACTTTACTGGCGCCGAAGCGGCTGAGTGGGGCTTGATTTCTCGCGTTGTTGAGGGTGACGTTGTCGAAGAGGCCGTCAAGGTTGCTACGAAAATCGGGAGCCTTGGGAGGGTAGCAGTACAGGCTGCGAAGGAAGGTGTAAATGCTGGTGAGCTATCCTACTTTCTTTTTTTTTGGGCTTCTTGAGATCCTTTGGCTGAGCGTCTTGCGATCAAGCGTACGAATTGAACCTGAAAGACGGCTTGCACTTTGAAAGGAGGTTGTTCCACATGCTTTTCGCGACTGTACGTAGCCAAAATTTACTTGAATTCCTGATTCCCTTCACTGAGATCACCTTCCTGCGTTCTTCACTGAGATCACCTTCCTGCGTTGACAGAAAGATCAGAAGGTCGGCATGGGAGCGTTTGCCGCGAAGCAGAAGCCAACCTGGACGCACCAGTAGTACAGATTGGACCACAAACTATTCGCATTTGTCCATGTTTCTACCCCGTTGAAGTTTTGCTCTGTCATCTTTTTATGAATGTTAATTCTTACGTGGTCCGCGAACGTCGTCGCGAAACACAGCCTTGGAGCTGCTTGGAGCTGGCGCTCTCTAAGTCCGTAGTGGTCTCTTTCCTCTGCCTCACATCAAGCGTCAAATTCCTACCACCAAGGTGAGCCCAAAGTCTCTCTATCGCGTTCCTCCGTTGCTAAAGATCACTGATGTGACCTGAGATCGAACAGGTTTGACGCTCATCGAACTGTCGCGCACGCGATCTGACGGGAGGGCGCGCTCTGATATTCGCCCGTTCGCTTCCTCAGTCTACTTACCCTCCTTCCTTCTCTTCCTCTCCCCACACAAAACCTCGGCTTCTCCTCAACTCTCCCCGAACACCTCGGAAACATCTCGGCCGCCGACCTTACAAGATGGTTATATCAAGGAGAACCTCAGTGTTCGGTAGCTTCAGTCCCTGTTCGGCGCAAGTAATGACAAATTTCCTCTTTTCAGGTCAAGTGTGGACGATGATTGGAACCAAGTCAAGCTAAACAAGCACCGCCGAGGTCCATCTTCTTTTTCAATCACAATGTTGACAACGGAGTCGCCATATTCTCAAAAGAGTTCCCCCAAGTCCGTAAGCAATAACAGAAGCTCAAAGAAAGCTATCGGCTTTCCGTATTAAACCTTGATTTGATCAGTCACAGCTCGCTAGATGGACGTCCCTCAGAGCTGTTCGATTATTCCTCCCGATGTTCGCAGTTGCAGCGGTCTTGCTCGCTGCAATGGAGAAGGTGCGTCGTGAGCTTCATCTTGTGTTCCTCTATACTTGAAGCTGTTGAAGCTGAATAATCATGTACTCAGTCGAATGTCATTGCCGTTAAGGCGACCATGCATAAATTTAAAGCATCCCTCCCGTCGCTGCTCTCCAAAGTGGCGGAATATTCTGACGACTACTTCTGCCCCCTCGTCACTTCCCCTCGACCTTCCGAACCCTTCACATCCACTTCACTCTCGCCATTCCAACCACTCGAATCCCGGATGCCCGAATTTGTGCTCTCGCTCGCTTACGCGCTGTCAGCTTGCAACCAATTTCGGATCAAGATCAGGCGGACGGACCCAAATATATGCACCCTCGCTGAAGGCAAGTTAGTGAGCGCAGATATGGAGGCTCAAACCTATATCACCACAAAGTTGGGGCCCGATACCTTCCAACTGAGAGTCGACGGGGCGGAAAGGTTTGTCTTGGATTCACCAGCGATCGTGAGTGCACTTTCCGGACTACATTAGGTACTAGACACATGGCTGATATCATTCTACCTTGTTGGATCCATAAGTATGACCCTGAAGAGTGCGCATACTCTTTCGACGTCCGACTCGCAACGCCAGTGAGTCAACCTTTCATAGCGCAATGAGAACCCTTGCGATTAGTAAACTTTCAAGGGATGAGAATTGTGCTGTCAATTGATGCTCCCAATTCATTTAGGGCGTGGTGTGGCTCTCTGTCCATCGCATGTACGAGGTTGGTCTCGGGTTCTCGCCTGAAACCAATTTCGGAAGCTAACAGATAATTGTCGTGAATCAGGGCTTCGAAGGCTTTTACGAATTGCATCAAAATCAAAGTGATCATCTCGTAATCTGAGCTTTCCGACTAAACGAGCGCGCCGACTCTGACATCCTCCTGATGTTTTCAGCATCCTCAAATCTCCGCCATTCTCTCAAACCCTCTCCAATTGAACCTCTGCTCCAAAAAATGCGTCCCGCATATCTCTCCTATCCTCAACCAACCGCCGAACGTCTTCGACCCTTTTCTCCCTACGCCTTCCGAACCTCCGCCTTCCCTACCATCTTGTACA
>JASZXU010000277.1:11036-26865 GCA_035521515.1 Phenoliferia sp. Uapishka_3 | reverse complement strand
AAAGCCCTGTCCCAGGGCTTAGGAAAAGCTCGCGCGCGCGGCCCGAGACAACCCCGGATTTTGACCATTTTAAATTCACGCCGCACTGCTGCAGAGGCATATTTATTTCAACGGCTCTCGTAAGATTCCAGCTGTAGATATTGAGATTGTCTTGAGGTGGAGAAAAAAATCGTGAAAAACGGTCCGCTCAGGCGGCGGCCAATTTGTTTTGTGTGCCGGAATTTCGAAGGCTCAGTCGACTCGCTCGGATTTACTCGTCACAACCGCAAAACAAACGAAAACTGACGGAGTTGGCTGGCGAAATATTAGATCTGGTGGCAAGTACTGTGTGGCCAGAAGCTGGAGCTTTGATCACATAAAATGGCACGCGCGAACTCAGGGATGGCAGCTGCTTGAGCGGCTCTGGTTGCCACAGCGGTTGCGCTTCTACTTCATCATGCGAGAGTGGTCCAGCAACCCGGAGCACTACCAACCGGTCTTCGATGTTCTTCATAACAACACAATAAGCCCTGCGGCTTTCATTTGGTATTATTTCGCCCACACCGCGCGCATTACGACTCCCACCGAGGACTGTCCGGACCCACCTGCCGACCCGATTGCAAAGGCCCGGGACCGCCTCTTCGGCGACCGATGGAACACCACCCGCCGAATTCTACAAGCGATGTTCGCGAACTGTGGGGAGGGCGCTCATGAGGGAAGAGCGCAGTTTTTGAGGGAGGAGGTCTGTTCAATCGCGGGTGGTGGGGCGACTGCATGCTGACACGCTTCGTTGCAGGCCGGCAGTATTCTCCTTCGGCACGCAAACACGACCGCCTCTCATCACCTGGCTCCGCAACATATCACAGCCGCCTACTTCTCCGACGACGCAACAGAAGCCCGCGCTCAGGCTGCGTCCGAGTCGCACCCGCTCCTATGGAATCTAATCCACGACTTGTTGGATGGCCGACCACGTCAGATTCACGATGAGTCGGACGTTGAGGCGGAGGAGAAAATTGGGGGAGAAAGCGAGGGAGAGAGTGATGGTGAGGATGATGTTATGGACGTTGACTCGGAGTCGAAGGAGGAGGCGGCGATCAGGCGAAAGCAAGAAAAGCAACGCCTGAAGCTGGCCAAGCGGCAGCAGGAGAGTATTAAGTTTGTGAGTGAAATAGTTTTTCTGCATGCTAGGGGTTTTGCTGAACTTGGATGGCGCGCAGATCTCAGATACTATCATTGGGCAAATCAAGTATGCGTTCAACCAATATGATCGCGGTCCAGCACTGGAAAATGGCATGATGCTCATGGCCTGCGGTATCACGGAGCGAGCGCAAGAGTACTTGCAAGATTGTGCTTTATCGGTCTCGCGGAAGACCGTGGATGCGACGTGCTTGGGGCTTGCGAAGGCGCAGGACGCGAAACTCAAGACTCGCGCCGGAGACGGAGACCCTTTCGCCCTCACACTCGACAATCTCGATTTAATTGACCCACGAGGCGAGGAGCAGAAGGAGCAAACAAAAAAAGATCACCATTCGTCGTTTGGTTACGTTCACTTCTACCCGAAGAGTGACGCCCCAGCGTTCGACATGAAAACCTTTCGGGAGCATCGTGAGGCCGCCCATTCCACCCCCGTCCAAGCGTCCATTTTCTCAGTCACACCAGAGGCTGGGCACTCCTTTCGCGCCGGAGCCAAGGCCAGCATGTATCGCGGATTGGCAAAGCTTTGCCCATGGGTGGGCGTTCGCCCGAACGACGCTCGATGCTCGCCACCTCCGGTCGAACAACTCCCAACCGATATTCCCGATCTCCACGTCCTTCACCTGATGGACGAGTCGGATAATTCGGCAGAAAGCTTTGGTCAGATGCTTGACGCGTCGGCAGAGCAGCTGGGCATTTCGCGAGAGGACTGGGCGCTCATCTTGCGCATCATTGAGTATGACGCCGGTTCAGCGGCGCTTATGGAGGCACTTCGGAAAGAGAGGTTTCCTTCGACTCATGGGGCAGACGGTCTGGAGAGCGTAATGGGTGTCATCGGAGGCTCCCACCTTGAGTGGGTCATTGGAGGGGCCATCTTACGACGTTATTATGGTGAACCAGGAGACGGGCAGGGATATACGGGTACTCTGTGGAAGCTTTCTATGGCGCTGGGTCGTTCCGGATTCAATACAACAAAGATCAAGGACTTCAATAAAATGGAGCTCCTCCTTCGCGACGTCGCATCGGTGTCCCTCCTGGACTGTCTCCTGTGTGTAATTTTTCTCTCTTTCATTATTGCAACGGAGCTGACTACAGGCGAATCCAGGAAAGTACTGAAGGTGGAAAAGGTCGATCAAATCCCAACCGACATGTCACGCATTGATTTGGAAACCGCTGTGGAAGAAGTACTCGTCACTTTCCTCTCAGCAAAGGCGCTTAAAAATGCCAAAGCAAATGCGGAAGAAGCTCCGGCATTTTACGAGTCACTTCTTCGTCTCCGGGACCTGGTGGACTACGAAGAAGGAGTGCGAGCGAAGGAGGACGGGGACATTGGGCGGTGCATTCATTTCTGGGAGCGAATGACACCGCTTCTTCTAGGCGCAAACGGAGTACGACACTACCGAACTCATCTTCTACACCTCCTACTCGAGCTGAAGCATGATAGCCCACCACTCCTTCGCGACCTCTTGCGACGCGGGATGCTCATTTCACCCAGTGGACGGGCTCACAAGTTTTGCTACAAGGACTTCTACCTTGAAACTCTCAACTACTGGCTTGCTTATTTTTTCGGAGGCAAGGTGAGCAGTTTCCACAACGTCCTTCTTCACTGTCACTGGCTGATTGATTGATCCAGGGTGCTGGCTTGAAGTACGAAAGATGTCGGGATTTGATCTCGGCGAACATTTTGCTCGTGTGTAGCCGATTTTTTTTTGCGGAGGCATTGGTGTGCTTGTTGGACAATCAGCTAACCCGTAGTTTTTTTTCCATTCCAGTTTCGAGACCTAATGTACAAGATGAAGCGGGTCACAGGGCGTGCTGTTGTTATGCGCAACCACACTTCGGTGATGAAGCGGTCGACACTCGATGCAATCATGCTAGAACTCTCCCAAACGAATGTACATGTATCCTGTGATTCTTCGGCCGACTGGGAGCGAAAGGTAGATGATGTTCGAACTTTGGGAGCGAAGAAGATTCTATCGTTCAAACCTCAGCAGCTCGCGCGGCTACGCTATGGTCCTGGTGGTTTCGTTGACATGGTGCAAGAAGAGGAGGGGGACGATGAAGATGCGATAACTTTTGTGAGGGGACAAGATGCAGACCAAGCTGTTGTATTGTAAGACAAGTATTACACCTAACTATTCTTCTCTCCAAGCGGCTGACGCCGCGAAGGTCCTGCTTTTGCTGATGCAAACTTGTGGCGTGCGCCACGGCCCACATTCTCACCGCTACGAAAACAAGAAGATCAGCAAGGTTCATTTGAAGTCGGTACGAGACATACTCAGGCGCACTGGCCACCCTCTTGCGCTCTTCAATACGCCGCCTCTGGAACTCCTCCTCCTCACGTTGTACCCGCTCAGCCAATTCCTTCCGCTTGCGCTTTCCATCCACAATCTCCAATGCCGCAAGCTCCTCTCTCTCCGCCCGTGCCGCATCCTTCTTGACCTTTGCTTCCCGACGTACCTCACTCGCCAGATCGGCCTCGAGCTGGTCCGCCGTTCCGTCTACTCTCCACTGCGCCACCACCTTCAAAGCCAGATCCCAAAGTCCTTCGTACGGCTCAAGCTGAATGTTGGGGACAAGTAGCAGAGTTTCAAGGGAGGTAATGGTGTGTCCTGCGCGACGGATTTTGCCGATGGTTGTGGGAAGGATGTAGTCCTCTTGGAGCACGATGGACTGTGAGGGTCGGCCAAATTTGGCTCTCCACCAGCTATCGAACGATTTGGTGAGAGACGACTCCAGAGCTCGCCGCTGGGACGCGGTAGGCTTGAAAGGGCGAGGCCCGACGTCCCCCTCACCAGCCGCCATCGCTGCTTCGAATGCTGCAGCTCCCTCCTCATCCTCTTCATCCTCCACCTCTTCCCCTCCGCTCAAATCCTTATCACTTCCCTCCTCATCTTGGCTTTCGTCCCCAGCAGCTCGTCCGGCTCTCCTCCCTCGAGTTTCCATCCCGTCTTCGGCGTCCGAGGACGCATCGTCTGGCGTGACTGGGCGCCCGTTGTACAGTGCATAATGGTCGAAGTTTGCGCTGCTGATGAGATGGAGGTGGTCGATTATGTAGGAGGTACCAATCGGGTCGCAGTTGGAGCAGGGGCAGGGTCGTTTGCGAATGAGAAGCTGACGAGCGAACTCGGTTTTGACGTCTCGAGCCCTCGGATTCATGGGAATACGCGCGGTTCTAAAGTATAGGCGTCAAGGAAAGATCCGAGACGACGTAGGAATATGGCGCACCTGAAGTAGAGGACATTGGCTACATCCAAGCAAACCTTGGTCGAGTAATAGTCATCCGATGCATCCTCAGGCGTATAATCCTCAGGCGCCCGCTTGGCCCTTGCTTCTGCCCGAGCCTTGAGTGTCCTCTGAGATCGAGGCTCAATGAACGTCAGGCCAATAGCAGGCCCACCCTTGCGACCCGCACGCCCTTTTCGTTGCCCGTCATCCGCGACACTGCACCGGCCAAACTGTAGGACCATTTGAAGCCACCCCCAGTTGATCCCGAGTCCGATTGCGCTGGTAGCTACGAGGACCATGAAGAGGTGTAGAATGAAGTCGGCAATGGTTTTTTGCTTGTCGAAATCCGAAGTATTGCTGTGGTAGCGGCGCGAGATGGTCGAGTCGGCGGAGACATCAACGCCGGCAGCGCGATGCATGGCGCCGTTCGCTACTCCGGTTCCGTTCCGACTATTGGCGTAGACGATGGTTGGGGGAGGGAGGATGGTGCTGGGACGATTGGTGAATAGAGCTGTGATGTCGCCCCAAGAGATTTGCGTCGACGCCATTTCGGCGACGCAGTTGCGAAGGTTGGGTCGAAATAAGTCTCCACGCACGACCGCGATCTTCGATTCGGAGACGCCGACGGTGGCGCAGATTCCGGTGATCTCAGGAGGAGTCACACCCCCAGAAAGAAGGAGGACTTTGCACTTGAGTTGCATCCGACGCGAAGCCAGGTTGTCGTATTCGGGGCGGAACGCAACATTGTCATTCTTCTTGACATAGATGGTGTACTTTTTTCTCGATTTGATGAGACCCCATTCCCATATCTTCTGGGCTTCGTCGAGGACGATAAGGATGACCAGGGCTTGAAACAGCGCGTTGGCGCACATCTCTGCCCAGACCGGGTCTTTGTTGAATTTCTCGGGTGACTAGAACGCAGCGAACGTCTTAGTCACAATTACTTACCCATCTCATACACACACGAGCATCCGAAATCCCGAAGCCGCACTCACAATGTATACAAATTGAAACTCTCCGGCAAGCACTCGCTCTTGCAAGTCCTTAGTCCACGACCTCTTGGTAATCGCACACGCTGTGAATCCGTTCGCAATCTTTTCTCGGACCTGAATGAAAGACAAGCGCCCATCAGCCAGCGTCACGTGCCCTTACCCGTGCCAACACCACAACAATAACCCACCTGGTCCCATGCCAGCTCGTCAAGCGGGCCAACAATGACTGTTACAGTTTTACCGTCGAAGAAGAGCGTAAGAGCTTCCCCAACGCGGCTCTTCCCGCTCCCAGTAGATGCCACCGTAAACACGCCTTGCAACGCGTCGTCGAGAAGTCCCTCAATGGACTCAACCTGTGTCTCCCGCGGCTCCTGCTCCTCTCCGTACGCTTGTAAGAGATGAAGCCGAATGATCTTCTTCCGCTTCACCGGGTCTGCGAGGTCTTCCAGTGACATGACGAAGCGCTTCGACGCCAAAGTCGGAGCGGCTGGCGGTGCTGGGCTTGACGCGGACGGCTCCGGCACAATGCGAGAAGAGGTTCGCCGCTGAGTGTTTCCATTTGGGAGATATCGGCTCTCCTGACTCGGACGAGGGCGTAGGGGCTGTTGAGGGGTCCTGAACATGATGTGGATTGAAGACAAGCGCGATGATCCCAGGTGAATTCAGACACTGAAGCGCAACCATCCAAAACACTCGCAAAAAATCCTTCAAATCGCCCCAAATTTTTATGCGTACATTGTAAGGTGCCTAAGAGAGTCTGTGCAATTTCAGGGCTTACTAGGACGCATAGCTAATGTCGAACGGCTGGAAACAAAAAGACGCTCAAAAGGCCTAAGCGGGCCGCGCCTCAACTCAAATTGAGCACAACGCAAGTAACCTTTCTTCTTGCTTTTTTGCTCAAGTCCGAGACAAGCATATTCACTATGACTGGATGCTTACTGGAAGTGCTCAATCAAATTTGCCTCTGCAGCAAAAAGCAAAACATATAAAGTTGTCAAAATCGGGGGTCGTCTCGGGCCGCGCGCCCGAGCTTTTCCTAAGGCCCGGCGGGGCGGTTGAGGATAGTCAGAATCGACATACGGGACTTTTTTTGGCTGGCGAGAGGTGCTTACCGGGCTGCTTACCACATCACATATGAAACATATGCGATGTTACCCAGCGCGATATGCATGCGACCGAAAAGTGATCGAGATCACTCGATTAGGAAACCAAGCGTCGAACAATGATTTTTGGCTCTGGACCTTGGGCGCCGGGCGCGCCCGGCCCGCTTCCGAGAAATCTTACCGGCGGTAAGGCCTCGCTCGGTAAGTTACCACCCACCAGATACGTCAGGATAACTGAGAGCGCAAGCCCAACTTCGACTTTGAAAAACAGACCGAGCTCAAAGACGCGCTCCTCTCGCCCAGCGTTGAGCTCGCCCCGCTGTTCCCTCAAACGCCAATGAAACTCAAGTGGTTCCCTTCGAACGCCACGAAATCGATACCTCCGGCACTCAGCATTCCGCCAATGCCGGCCACGCATCGACGCCTCGCCGTGCATCTCACGCCAGATGGACTCGTCGTTCGGCCGCGCGAAACGAGCGGCGGATCGAGCCCATACCGCGGGAACGCAGTACTCGTTGGATGGGGTAGGGACACGCAACCGAAGGAGATGAGTGATTGGGAGGAAGAGGGAGAGTTCACAGTAGACTGCGAGGGCATAGCCGGCTTTTTGACTGGTTTCCACGGTGAGCTTCACAACAAACGCGCTTCGAAGTACGACTCGAGGGGCGCAACGCGGAGCTGATTTTATCTTAATTCGTTATTGAAAGGCTCTTATCTTATACTCATTACGGACGCGTCCGTTGTCGCCACGCTCTTCGACCCTTCAAGAGCTATACACACCGTCGACGGCCTCCTCTCCGTACCGCTCGACCTCGTAACCGCACGTCCCCTTCTCGCCAAGCATGCCGCTAAACAGGCCTCCCGGCGAAGTAGTTCCAAAGCAGAAGCAGAAGCCGACACGACAGACGGCGACGACAGTAGTACGGAAACGGACATCGCGAGCTTGAGCGACGCGGGTACAGGTCGAGACAGTGAAGCTTCTCCGGAGGCAGATGAGAGCCCCATAATTCTACCGAAAGATCCCAACGCAACGGTCAAAGCTAGGAGGTCGTTTTGGAAGCGAAGCCCTTTCGCCGGGAGCTCTGCATCGACGGCGAGTGTCGCAAGCTCCGCGACGACCGAGTCAAAAGACCTTTCCGAGACTATCCCAGCACTCGTCACTGCCCCCGACAGTCCCGCCAGCAAAGAAACTGTTGCCTCCCAAATCGAGCTCGACACGAAAATTGTGCATGGTGCGTCTTTCACATGTCGAAAAAACGTGATCAGGTCTTGACTGACAATCACGTTGCAGAATGTGCACGCGAGCTCAAGGGCATGTACTTCTCCCATACCTTCGACATTACTCGCTCGATTCAACATAAGCATGAGCTTGCTTCGGGCACTATGTCACCAAATAATAAAGAGGCGCCAGCGTTCCTCGAGCCTTCTTCGCATTTACCCTTGTGGCGTCGGGCTGACCGAAGATTCTGGTGGAACGCACACCTCATGGCACCATTTGTCGAGGCTGGGGTAATATCTCATTCCATCCTATTGAAGCCAACTTCCACTGATGTGGCTGAAGCAGCTTCACGCGTACATCGTGGTCCTTGTCCAAGGCTTCGTTCAGCACACGAGCATTTCTCTCCCAATCCAAACCTACTCTACTCTCGATCATCCAACAACGCCGGTCGATCCATCTCCACCGGTCAACTTAGAGCTCATAATCATTTCCCGAAGATCTGTCGAACGTCCTGGTCTGCGGTACCAAAGACGTGGTGCCAATGTTTCTGGCCAAGTCGCAAACTTTGTCGAGACAGAGCTCATCGTACGTTTTCTCTGGAACACCATGATTAACGTTTGGTTACTGACAACACAACTGCTGGCAGGTTGGAAGCGAACGCGACTCGAAGCTTCACGTCTCGAGCTTCGTTCAAACCCGCGGTTCCATTCCCGTCTTCTGGTCGCAAAGTCCTTGGAATCTCAAGCCTCCGCCGGTCCTCGAACGGACACCACAAGAAAGTCAGGTGGCGCTTGGGAAGCACTTTGAGAAGCAGGTCAAGGAGTACGGGCGGCAGGTGATTGTTAATCTGGCAGAGCAGCATGGCAAGGAGGCAACGGTTGTTGGGGCTTACCGGGATGGAGTGGCTGCGCTTGCTCGTGATGATGTCAAGTGAGATAGATTCCCTCAAGCAAGGGTGCTGCCAGAAAACTGACTTTAATTGGTAGATACGTCGAGTGGGATTTCCATCAGCAAACGAAGGGGATGAAGTATGAAAACATTGCCAAGTTGTCGGGACAGCTCGAATCGGACCTCGAAGACATGAGGTCCGTTTTACGTCGACTTTTCGCTTCAACTTCCATTCTGACCTCAATGTCAAAATTTCTTCGGCAGCTGTTTCTGGGCCGCCGACCAGCAGGTCTTTTCGACTCAGTCTGGTGTTGTGAGAACCAACTGCATTGATTGCCTAGATAGGTATGCCTCAGGTCATCTTTATTTCAACGAAAACGCTGAATCTCCTTGTCCAGAACCAACGTCGTTCAGAGCGCCATTTCCCGATGGATGCTCAACCGCCACCTTGTTCACCTCGGCTTGTCTAGCCAGGAGGAGGCAGGCATGCACGATGATCTCGACAAGGCTTTCATGGCTATCTGGGCGGACAATGGAGATGCCAGTACGTCCCGAAAGCCTCCCTGAGATCGACCTGTGCTCATCATACGTCAAACCGCCAGTCAGTCGAGAGTACGCCGGCACATCCGCCCTCAAGGTCTGTCGGCTGCTAGGACAACAAAACCTTATGTGACACTATGGCTGACACATTTGCTTCAGGGAGACTTCACCCGAACCGGCAAGCGCAACTTCCGGGGAGCTTTGAACGATGCGAGCAATTCCGTCGCACGATTACTACAGAGCACTGTGACAGGTTCGTATTGTTCCGTATCACATCTTATCGCAAGCTTCCTGCTCTGCTGATACTTCTATTCAGACTTCTTCAAGCAAGCCGTCATTGACTAGTACGTCCTCACTCTCTGCTCTCCCTCCAGCCAACAAGCTGACGCGAAACCTCAGCTGCACCGGCGCTAACCTCGCCGCTTTCGCCGAATTCCAAGAAAAGCTCTCGACCTCTGACCCAGGAGATATCTTGCGGTTGGCCCAAATTCGACTGGAAGCGATTGAGACTTCAGCGAAGTCGGTCTTGACTGAGGATGAAGAGCGTATCGCGGCATGGACTCTTCTGGGCCCGGTTGAGCAGGACTGTGTGAGGAGTACAAAGTACGAAGAGAAGGTCCTTCTGTTGAGCTCAAAGGCAATCTACGTCGTTTCCTGTGAGTTTCTCTCAGAAACATATTAGTAGCAAGTCAGCTGACATTTGAGGGTGTCCAGACGAGTATACGCTTCAGAAGGTTCGCCTTCTCTTTCTGCGCTCAGCAGACTTGTTGACACGTCCCTCTCAGGTCACAAGCTTCACTCGAATTCCAACGGGTGACGTCGTTGGAATTCAGCAAGGCGCCTACATTTTATCAGCGCTTGACGCGGCCGGTCGGGACGAGGTCGAGAATTACGGATTCCTTCTCTCTTTCCAGTCACATTCCACCACCTCTCGAGTTCATTCTTACTCCATGCGCTCAAAACCTCCATCTCCAAACCTCTCCTCGAGAGCCTCGTCTTTCGTCTCTTCCTCAAAGGCCTCCTCCATCTCGGACGCCCACGACGGAGAGGGCGAGGCAGCGACGCACTACTTTGCCTTCAAGGCACTTCGTCGGGATATGATACGCTTGGGCTCAGACGGTCAAAGTCAAATAATTGAAAAGAGGGAAGAGGCGGGCGGGAAAACAGCCAAGGCAACAGTCGAGGGCGTTGTGGCGAGGCTGAGGGAGGAGTGTGAAAAGATAGGAGCAGTGGAAGATGGTGACGAAGGTTGGGCGGTGATTAAGGATCTTATTGGGTGTGTGCTTTCACTCAATATTCAAGAGAGGTGAGTGCTAATCTGATGTGACACCGACAGGCTCGTCGAGGCTCAAGCGCAAACCTCACTTCTGGAAAAAACGCTTCACTCGGTCAAAGCACTCATCTGGCTTTAATGCACATATTCTCGACGGACACTACATAGATAGAATTAATCCATCCTGCTGTACTGATTACGCTCTGGCTGTCCTTTTTTTCCTCCCTTGCCTGAAACGCCGAACATGCACTCCTCGGAAGACTCATAATACAGAAAAGGTCACCGGTCCCCTCCCAGAATTTGAGCAGATTCCTATTTCACAATAGCAGTTGGCGGCTTTTTACCTTATGTTTCAGAGGTCGACCATCACGCGTATCACGAGAGAGGACCTGCGATAAACAAAGGCAAGTGTATGCACAAAGAACGCGACGCGCAGGCCGCTCACGCAGTTGCGCAGGTAGGTCTGCCCGAATCATCTCCTGTCCAAGAGGGCCCTGTCTTCCTTCTAAGCTCTTCCCTCCTCGCCGTCACTTTGGTCATCCCCACGCCACACTCCTGGCTTTCCTTCTCCTCCACCCCCGCCGACTTCCGCCTCGACTCCAGCGCAATGTTCTCTCGCAGCGCCAAAGCCTGCGCTTTGCTATTGCTCGCCCCAGCTGTTCTGGGCCAGAACTTTACCGAGGCAGAGATTGACAACGACATTGTGTGGCACAGTGAGCTTCTTCGAGGGCCCGGGTGGCTGGTGAGGGCGGGAATTGTGAGCTGATAGTGCCCCTTTGTTGTTCCTCGGCTTCCAACAGACCGGTATCAGTGAGCTCTCAATGCGTATATGGTGCAGCTGGGCTTTTGCTGACGGCATTTACTTCTTGCTTTCAGTGCCCTGCTTGCTATGGCTGTGTGAGTAACCCTGAGTAGCGAGCTTGACCGAGCAAGGGAGCTGATCACGGTTTCGACAGCTATGGCGACTACAATACTACTTGTACCGAGGAGACCTTCACGCCGGACAACTTGGAGTCCACCTATCCTGGTAGCACTGAGGAGCCCTGGACAATTTTGGAGACATTCGGTCCGACAGAAAGTGGATGCGAGGGCTTCGTTGCGAGCATCGCGGTTGGTTTTTCCGGCTCTCTCCGTCGTGCTGAAGGCTCACTTTTGTCCGGGTGTAAAACAGTCGATGAACAAGGTCACGCTGGTCAGTCTTGACGCCGCACGTTCCGAAAATCAGACTGACAATTGATGTCGCAGGTCTTCAAGGGCGATTACAACCTAGAAAAAAACCTCCCGAACGCTACAACTTCATTCGACGCTATCGGATATGGCGATGAGTGTCCCGAATGCACCGTGAATGCCTTCGCTGCCAAAGGATACATGGAGTGCCGAGACGCTACGAACGGATTTGCTACTTCCGTCGCATACTGGAGGAACACGGTGAGCAGGTTTTGACTGTTGCGTCGCCTTCACCATTCTCAGCATGCTCTGCTCGACAGACGAAATACTTTTCAATCACCGGACACGGTCTCGGTGGCATGCACAGTCTAATCGTAGGTCACAGCAGGTCGACATGTATCCTGTGGCGGGGAGCTCAAAAGAACTGTATCGCAGGCCTCTGTCGACCTTGGCGGCGCGCAAAATATCTCGTCCTTTGTGCATAGTAAGAAATTTTGTCTTTCTTGGAGAGAAATCGCTGCTCAATTTGAGTCCTTTCTGCTGCAGGTATGGGCGCACCTCGAACATTCAACGCGGCGGGAGCGACGTACTACAATAGTCTGTACGGCGGTAAGGATGTGGCTGCTGCTTATTGTGAGTCTTGCTTTTGGCGTACATACTTCTGCGTCGCCGAGGCCTGACTTTGGGTCTAGGGCTCACGGAACGATCGGTTTCGAATGGCGACGCTTTTGTCAACATGTTCCCTCAATCCGATGACTACACCTTCACTGAGACCGCTTTCCTCTGTACGTCTGACGCACTCTCATTCTTCTTGTCGACTTTCCAAGTCCGCTGATGCCGAGTCGCAAAGGGTATGGTGTAAACGCCACCTTCAAGATGAACCGCGTTGTGTGCGAGGGCGACGCGGAAGATGCAGATTGCATGCCATTGACGCCCACTAGCGACAATGATCACTACTTCTACTTCGATAATGTTCGTACCCTACCTCCGAATATCGAGCAACCTATAACTAAGCTGGGTGCTTCCTCCAAGGTCGGGAGCTGTGGCAAAGACATCTACCAGAACAACACAATCATTGAAGCGTACATCGCGTCACAACAGGCTGCGTATGTTGTTCCTCCGTGCAAACCAGTTTTTCAGATATTAACCGCCATCCATCTGTAGGGCCACTGGCACCGAGAGCGCTGCGATTGCTGCCGAAACGAGCGTCGTCGTTTCCTCCAGCGCCGTCGTCTCGTCCGCCTCTTCCACAGCAAGTGCCGCGCTCGCGTCTGATGTCGCAGCCGTCACATCGACGGCTTCCGTCTCCTCGCCTACTTCTATCAAGGCATCAGGCGCAACCTCATCCTCGAAGGCCGGACTGATCGGCATAGGATTCGCATTACTGCTATCCACCGCCCTTTGAGCCCTTGTAGATCATCACATTTACTAGACCAAATAGACGTTTTCTCTTACATAGCTTATGGCTTTGTGTATTTCTGTTCAAAGTAGGACACATAGACCCTGCAAATTACTCAATACGCCTTTGCTGCAAGCCTAGCCAGCACTTTTCCACCCCAAGGAAGCTCGAGACAAGTAGCCAGCACGTCTTTCCATTCCTTCGTCTGCCTAGCATCAGCCCTGTGCAGCACTGCATAATCTACCAACACTTCCAGAACTTCGTCGTATGTCCCGCTCGTCTCTGAAAATAGTTCAGCGGCTATATTGGTCGGAGAAAGTGTCGTTTTGAGGGCGTCGAGAGCAAGGGTTTGGACTGCTGGAATCTCAAGTAAATGGGCGAGACGATAGACTGACTTCGGGGACGAGGGAAGCGGCTCGGTAGGATCGCCCTGTGGCGAGTTGGTGAGATTTGCGGACGATGGAAGACTCTTGAAAGAAATATGACCCGTGAATATGTAGGACGGCACGGCGTGATAGACTTTGAAGGAGGTTTGAGTGACGGTGATGCGCTTATGCGGGAAGTTGGGAAAATGTTTCGTGGGCGCAGGATACTCGTCGCCGTCCGAGTCGTCTGAATCGTCGAAGGGGAGGGGCTCGAAAGAGGATGGATCGTTGGACATGAAGCTGGTATCCTCGCTACTTTCTGAGAACCCAGAGGCGAGCAGCGTCTTGAAGTATGGCGAAAAGTAGGTGAGGACCCTGGAGTTTGCCCAAAGGCTTCGACCGCCACCAGCACGTGGAAAAATAAACTCAACGTCGTTTGGAAGAGGAGTCTTAAGAAATTCTGCAATATCATCCACAGTTAGCGGCAATTTAGCGATCAAGGAAGGCCATACTCACCGGATGCCGTGATAGAATTCCTCGTTTTGACGTGCTGACTGTCATTCGCGAAAAGCTTCACCTTGACAGCCAGCTCATAGCTCTCGCCAGCTTTGAATTCCCTGTCCGCTCTCCCCAACACGCCAGAAGCTCCACCCGTCCAACTTGGCAGACCGTACATACCACCTACCCGCATATCGAGGTGCTCAATCAGCTCTTGCGTTGCAGGCGAAAGCCCAGCCCACTGGATGGAGATATGGCCCGTGTGAGTCCCCTCGTAGACAAAGTTCCATACGCCTTCGTTGAAAGGCACCGCCGCGGAGGAGAAGGCGAAGCGAAGGACTCTGGACGCGCTTCCGAAAAAGTGCAGAGGGACATCGAACGAGAACGTCTCCTCGTACTCGAAATTCGGAGCGTGAGTCATGATGATAGCGAGAGAGACGGCTGAGGGAGCCTTTTTCGAACGGGGAAAGGAAAGAGAGGAGGTGCGGCGACGAGAGGGTGGGATTCGCGTCACTCTTGACTTGGAGGAGGGAGGAGGTGCGTAGTGAAGGTGTGTCAGAAAATCGACGCGTCGAGTTGCTGGGAAAGAGAGGTGGATAGGTGCTACGCAGGCGAAAGGAGCGGCCGAGAAGGCGATGCGAAAGTGGTTCGAAGCGTTTGCGCGGCCGATGTGCCCGCGGCCTTGAGCGGTCTTCGAGATTTCCTGCTAAGGAACAAAGGCTTTGAGACAGATTCAGATGGAATGAGGGGGAAAGGAGTGGGAGAGGGTGAAGGTGGAGTGAGCTTAAACGGCCCCGAAGTCGAACGTTCGTCACCTGGAGCATTCGCCGTGTCGTGACAACATTCCACTTATTTTCAGCTCTTACTGCTTCTACCAACCGCCATCACTGCTCTCTTCAGCCTGCGACAGAGCAGAACATCATGAGCAATCTTCGTTTCGGTTCCCCAACGTCTGGTGCAACTCACTCGTAAAGCATCACATCGCCCCAAAGATAGCTACCCGGAATCATGGCAGGATGTAAAAGATCCCTGAAATGGTGTTCCTGACCTCGCAGAAGGTGACCCGCGTTATTCACTCGTAACCGTTCGTCGAGCCCCAAGTCTTCGGTGAAGCCTTTATGATTTGAAGAAGAGAGGTCCGCGACGACTTTCATACTGAGAGCATCGAGGCTGGAGACTCGCTGCAGGTAAATGAGTTCATCAGGATGGGCCTGGGTGAAGAAAGCCACACCCAAAGCGTACTGGGAAAGGTGCATAATTATGCCTGGCAGGTGGCGCATGTAGAGCTCTCCAAAGCAGTGGTGGACCAGTCTTTGGGTTTCCATCTTTCCCTGTAAAGGACTTCGCTGCTCGTTCGATTGCTTTTCGAGCTTCGACTTCCCATGCGGCTTCGCGGGCGGGGGAGATGGCCGAGTAAGGAATTTGAGAATCTTCGGGGTAGGGACGGGAGGTCCATCCTTCGGCGGTGAAATCCTCTGAATCAGACGAATAGGATTAGGTGACAAGTGGAAGGGAGGGAGGCAGCGACAGGACGGACCCTCAGTGTAGCGACGGAGGTCCCAATAGCCAGAATTGAGCTCGATCAAGTCTGGTGTCGTGATTCCCGGTCGGCTGAGCTCTTTCGCCAAATTTTCCAGCAAAGGTATAGTGATGTGCTCCATGCGGTCGAGCCAGGTCGCTAATGTCACATGAGATCAACATTATACTCAACCCCGAAGTGGACATCAATGCTCACCTGGCGGATAATACCACCTCTCGACGCCGAAGAAGCTCTCTGCGCCTTCCAATCCCCACGTAAAAACGCTCACAATCGTCGTTCCGTACTCTTCGACATCGCACACCCACGGATTCGTTAAGTCTACCCCATCCTGTGGCCTACTTTCCCATATTTTCTCCTTCTGTTTCCTTTCCTCTCTGCTCCTCTCAACTTCTGCGGAGCTTCCTTCATAAACCTCAGTTTTTGATTCGCGGTACGGTGGTGGGG